>JAYECN010496179.1:0-15100 GCA_035222435.1 Microcambeva ribeirae
TTATTTTTTTTTTTTTTTTTTTTGCAATCCTCTTGTTCTCTCCACTTTTCTCTTTTTACCTTTGCTACCTAATACCGTGTGTTATGGATTGTTGTTTGGCTAAAAAAAGAGATAAGCACACTTTTCTTCAGAAACCAACACTGTTGCTCCTTGAATTAGCCACAATAACTGTGTGAAAAGAGACCAAAAGAAAAGAAAAGGAATTTTCACTTAGAGTCAAGCTCTGCAATACATCTCCACAGGAAACGACTGTGAAATTAATTAACACAAAACAAAGCACTGAAAGCTGCCACCAGTGTCATGATGTCCCATCCCTGGGAGATTCAAGAGTTCCAAGAGGCCATGAGTGAGTGAGAACGTTCACCCCAATCACCCAAATCAGAGGTTATCTACACCTCAAGAAACTGCAAGGATGAAATCTGCCTGATACCCGAACTCTCTCTTCTGCTGCACTTCTTGAGATTCTACCCTTCACATGTGGCTGAAGGTTTGCCTCATCAAGCCACTCCAACCTTCTTCTCCTTGATATTGGGCTCTGTTGCATGGCCCAGCTGAGAACATCTACTACAAAGCTACACGCTCTATGTGTGCCCAAGTAATCTATGTGAAAGAATGCTATATAGTCATCTCATCCCTCCTCACTCACCACCTGTTTGCTGGCTCATCAGTTTTCATTTCCTTTCTCTCCATATGTTGGGCCTTCCATTGGCTTGTCCTGTAACTCCATACTGCATCTTTGTGTAGTTACTAACACAAAAGGGCACCTCCGAACCATGAAGCACAACAGAGGCAACTCTGTTACTACTACTACTCTGTTACTACTCTCTGGTAGTAGGAGAGTGATAATAACATGACATGGCCCCAGCAGAATTTTCTTCTGTATCATTTGAATTTGTGGACCTAAAGAAAACAAACTAATCCCACTCTACACTCTACTGCTACTTTTTTATGTATCCGGAATTGTTATTCATGTCACATTTAACCATTTCTGCCATTACAGATAGTGCTGAACCGTTTTACCTGCACAGCAACAGCGTTTTCCTGCACTAATCAGTTATTCACTGAGCCCTTGGTGGGTAACAGCAGATGGGTCTGCTGCGGTTCTGCAGGGCTAGCGGCACCCCGCAATGCTGCAATAAACATGCTGTGACGACCAGTAATTACACCAGTCAGAACACAGCCTGAAAAACATGGCAGCAATCTTGGAGCAAACAAAATATTTAGCCCTGTAATCTTTCTACGTGCAGCCTAGGGTTGAACCCATGTCCAGTTGTCACCGCCAGCAGGATCCCACGTGGCTGCACGGGGCCAGACTGTGATGGTGCCGACTTGGGTGTGCAGAGAACAGCAGGCTGAAAACTGTGTGAAACACAGAGGTTTTGGCTGCTTCTCTGCAGGGAATCTGCTTGTATCCCATGCAAGAGGACGTGTGCTCACGTACAAACATGGGTTACAAATATACACACAATTAATTACCTCAGTATAAACTAACAGGGCAACCGCCTGAAATGGTTCTATCCCTCCCTGTCAAGTGCACATCATGTGGTCAAGCTGCCAAGTGAGCCAAGTGAATATTTGTAAGCTTCTACATTTATCTAAAAGGGCATTTAACCATTAGGGTTTTCTTCCTTTTACATTTCCATTTTACATTTGCAGGATTTTTCTTTGCCCCTATGTCTAGGATTCTTTGATTTATGGAGTAAGTAACCAGTTCCCTTAAATTTAATCTTGCTTCTAAACTGACCTGACTGTGTGGGCAGGCTATTGAGGAGAAGACAACAGCTTCCTAGAACCTGCATCCACTGAAGTTCTTCATCAAGCACTGGCTCTCAGCACAGTCAAGTAAATCCCAATTACTTACTCCCTTAGCAACTCAGTGTTTCCTATGAAAGCCAGGTAATGGAGAAAATAACCATTACTGCTATGCTTCCTCCACCCACCTTGTACAATCCATCCAAAACATTGAGTCTCAAGCACCTAAAAACAGAAGATACTCGTTCTTCAGTCACGAATTCCTAGGGGATCATTGGGCTTGATCTGGTGCCAGCATTACACCATTTTACTGCAAGCAAAATGAAGAAGGAATGAAAAAAAGACTTTCTGCCTTCAGATTTCAAGGATTGGATGAATTTCCGCCTAAATAGTACTGTGATATGCGTTTGCATTTTTCAGTCAGATCTGTTGGCACTTTCTGAGAGTCGGTTTGTATCTTGACAGCTCCAGCTCCGTCTTGCAGAGCTGAAGCTTGGGGGATCAGGGCCCCCCCTCCAACTCCTGCTCTTTTAAACAAGTATTTTGTAGCTAGCTCTAAGGAACTGGGGTGCTTCATTCAAGAAATGTAGTTAATCCACTGTGCAAATGGATTAACTAATCCTTTTGATTAGTGATTACAGTAAACAGCCTTTTAATAAGTTTCTTCTTTGTTCATTACATCATGTTTGTATCACAGATATCTATTACTTTTCACATGAGTCATGGCTCTAAGGTAGTAGTAAAGTTTTTTAGAACTTATTTCATTCTCACTTTAAAGATAAAAGTAAAGATTGTTCCTTAACAAAATAATAATGAAATAAAATGTGTTTTCTCTAAGTCACACAGTTTGCTTCATGGAAAAAGTAGCTAAAGGCCTATGACATTGCCAATAAGCACCTAGCACAGAAATAGGTACACAAAAGAGAAGAACCCTGGTCTAGAAACTTGCAACAAAGATCCATATATTACTCTGTACATCCAAATGACATGCAATAGCAGGGTCAAATCGTATCTGACAGTGATTTTGCAACAGTTACAATAGCAATGCTTTTGTCCCCTCTGCTTTATTTAATTAGTGTCACACCTGTTACTGAACTGTAGCAATACTGACATTTCAGGAAACGATGCCTGGCTCTTGCTAATGGGAAAAAGACTTGTAAACCTTGCAATGAGAGATTAGTATTAATATGTGCCTATGGGATTCTGATATTGAATTGTTGCCTTTAAATATATATTCCGGGGGGAACTACTACTGCTGCATATTAATCCTAAACTTATCAATCATTGAGCTGCAGTAAGACACATATTGCAAGGATTGACATTATGTCAAGTGACATAGCACCGTGCCTGTCAAACCACACGCGCTCACCTGTTAAGCAATATCAATATTCAGCACCTACACACAACCCATCCTATTCACTTTGAGGAAGAAACAACTGAAAGACTCATTCAGACATCCATGATCTACCACAAATCCACTCCCGCATGCATGGAGAAAAAGTCATCAGGAACAGCCCAGCAGAAAGACTTGTGCCATCAGATTTGCCACTACTTGCATTATTTTCCCTAGCTGTGATGATTCATAGTGAGACATCTGATCAAGTCAACTTCCATGCAGGCTCTTACCAAAAACTAAAGTGAGCAGATAAACTTAGGAAAGTTTTCTGAAGCACCTCCCTCAGATCGAATGAATTTTTTTTGTAATGGGGCATCCTACCCTTGTTGCAAGGTGGCATGAAGTCAACATGATCCAGTCAGACAGCCTGCAATTTAACATATTCACCTGCTGCTGGAAATGGCACACTAGAATACAAACGCCCTTGGAAGTCCACAGTCAAGAATCAAACCAGTACACTACATTCAGCAAGTCTCAAAACCTGCTTCACTGTGGTCCCTCATACTGGAATTTTTCATAGGGATGATTTTAAGATGAATTGCTGAATATTTTCAAGATGGAGTAACACAGTTTAAGGGCATGTGCTTTTGTTAAAAAAATAAAATACCGTAAAATACACACCATTTCATTCTGGGTTTTATATAAGCCTGTAAAAGCTTTGCTGCAAGAATTTTTCTTTTTTCAGATTGTAGCAAATACTTCTACAAGGAAGTGCAAAAGTTCAAGGAAGTCTCAAATGGAAAGCGATAGAAGCTTTCCCTTTCTATGGAATAAATCTTTATATTCCTATGAGTTCTACTATAACATATGAGCACCTCATAATCATTAACATGCTCACAACAGCTTCCTGAAGCAAGATAATGCTGCTGTCTCAGATTCACAGAGGAGAAGCTGAAGCAGAGGAAGATTAAAACTGTGGTTCATTTCATTGGGCTTCAAGCATCTAAAGTTAGGCACCTTGTCTAAAATAGTAACCCAGGCTCCCTCCATCATCAACAGAAAGTCAAGCACTTTACAAGGGCAATTGGTCCTTCGTAAGAAGTACATTGAAGTTCTTCTAGGCGATCACCTCTTCCTAAAGTGGCTACAGAGAGAAACTCTACGGCTGGAGAAGACAAGATGCCTTAAATTTGGTCAGATAATTCCCACTCAGAGGGACTTATTTGGATTATAAAGAAAGCACGCAGCAAAACATAATTTTGAGCTCATATCTCTCAATACCTGAGCATACTCCTTAACTGAGGAGTCACACAAAATAATGTGCATTAGATCACTCTAAAGACTTGGAGAAAACTAGGAAAGACATTAAATAAGCATTTGCTAAAATTTCCTAGGATGGATTTGGCACAATATGGAAACCATGAAATTAGTTTATCACTTATTCTATAATATTTATTACAGATCCAGGCCAAAGTTAGCTTGTATGAAGGTGTCTGATATGTACAATAATGTATGAAAGATGGCAAAACAAGTGAAAAGGCTGGATACTAACAACAACTCCTCAAAAATGAATGCAGGAAATCATCAAATACATGGATGGATCATGCAGCTGTTTTCTCTTGAATCCAGTACAAAGTAAAATGAAAAAGGTCAAAAAACAACCTGGATATATGGACTAGCAGGCACTGATCAGATCACAGGTCACATTTCAGTACCTGGTTAGTTGGTTTAATCTATTTATTTTGTTAAACATCGTTTTACTTGTTTTTCCTTTACTTTGCTCTTTTCATAAAACATTCCTCTAAAACAAATTTTTCCTGGAGCTCCTGCACAAAATGTGGCTACTTTCAAGTAAAATAAGGGGAGGAGAAAATGAGCTGGCTTCCAAAGAGAAAGGAGAGAATGAAGCAGCAGCCACAAGAGCACAGTTGGTTTTAAGTATGTTACAGTCATCCTGTAAATTTCCCATCAGTTTGGCTAGTTGCACTGTAATTTTTCCATAATAATTTTTTTCCAGAAGAAATGAAGTGTGATAGTGTGGACTGGGTTCAAAATCAGCTAGTCTCTCTGATTTCAGTGGAGTTGTTTGGAGTGTAAAGTTAGTGCAGAATTTTGGTCTGTCTTGTACAGTTAAGTAAAAACAGGTGCTCAGAACAGACAGAAATGGGGTGGCCAAACCATAGGTCTATTCAAACTAGTATTAAAATGTATTTTGGAACCACAGTTACAGCAGAAGTGTTTTGGGTTTAATATATGATTTATTTATTTCATTTTTGTAGTGGTATGACAACATACAAGGCAATCAATCGTGTATTTCATATAATGATCCTGGTCTCTACTTGGTGTTTTTTTTTTTATGCTGTGGTAATGTTAAGAAATCTATGAGGAAGATTCTCTTCTTTTCTTTTACAAACCTGTCTCTTTTTCAACATTTCTCACCATTCTGAAAACCTAATTAACCAACTGATACATCCGCTAATTTAAAGACAAACAGAAATGCTTTTAAGTAAATATATGCGCAACCCTGTTTAACTTTGTAAACTATGATTTACATACTGCACAGGCATTGAGATGTCAAAACACTGAAGAAAAGGACCAAAGAAGCTGGTCTGTATAAGCAATATGCAAGCACATCAGCAGCTACATACCAACCAAAAGGCACAGCGGAGCACTCCTATCGTTCAGATGAGTAGTTCCAGGCAGCTTGTCAACACCACCATACAATCTCTTGTGCTTGTTTTTACAAGATGGAAAGCCATACAAGAATATTTAGGTCAGATAAATAATACATACCTCATAAATAGTAGAATCCAGTGGATGGGTCTTTGGAGGATTCCCTTTAGTGGACAGCATTTGTTTCCTGAAACACGTACAAGTGTGTTTTAACTATTTATATCAAGAGAATCAGTGATTTATATTATGCTGCTGTTGTTTCATATTCATACCAAGAAACATATACTTAACCAAAAAAAAAAAAAAAAAATGCAAAAATCAAAGAAATACTTTCCAGGCATAAATGAAAAATAAATAGGTTCAGCTACTGGTTGCAAGGCCTCTTTCTCACGCAAGTATGGATCTTAACAACTCTTAACAGAAATTTCCTCTTCCATAAACCACAGATCTGAATTCACCCTGAAACAAAGACTAAATTTAAGATTATATCCATCACTTAAGAGTGTGTGCAAATTCACACAGAGAGGTCCAGCTGCCCAGCAGCCTGTGGTCAAAGACTCTTGAGTTCCAGTTCCCATTATGGATATATTTATTGCTTCTTCACACATCATGACACATTTTCCTTTTATTATCCACTTGCTACAATCAGGGACTCTCAAGTGCTCTCTAACATGGTGCTTTCCTTAATCTTACATTTACCATACCTTCTTGTCCCACCTATTATATGTGACACTTTTCCAAGCATCCAAGTTAATTGCAGTCATAATTGAGGTGCCATTCAGGCCAGCACAGCTGCCTCATGTTTGCCAGCCTGTGCATCCAGAGCTCCCTGTCTTGCACATACTCAGCCAGTGGATAAAGCCACAGGCTTAATAATTTTTCAGTCCTTATTAGATTAGCCTGCACCAATACATCACTGAAAATTGATGCGGTTTGCACAAAGAGAAGCTAATACTGCTCAACCTATTTGGTCACACACTTCTCCAAAAGCCTCTCCAATACCAAAAGACTTGAGACAAAACATTATGAAGATTATAATCCTCAGGGCATGTATTCTTCTGCAACACACCTATTTAAAGAGAGTGCAATGACAGCACAAGCAATAGTAACTTCGATGTCCTCCCACCAGATTTGCTAGCCAGGATGGACACAGATCTAACCTGTGTGTGCAGCTCAGTAATTTCCTAGGTTCTACACTCATAACTTGTCTTATTAGGACATAAGATAACAATGAAAAAACAAGGTGGTCTTGATCTGATGGCGAATGCTCGTAGAATTACTTAAAAGTCCCTAAGAGGAAGAAATGCTTAGGTTAGAAGGCTCACAGGTCATGGCTCAGAGCATTTCTGCCACAGGAATTTTACACTTGCAAGGATATAAGCAAAGGTACATTTACTTTATTCATACTATAGGCACCAGTGTGAGAATTCAGAAACTTCTTGTGCTGCAGCTGGCTCTATTTCTCCCCCTGGCCACTTGGATGTCTTCTGGCCCATTTCAGGTGGCAGAGAGCATCACTGAGCCACAGAGGTTTAGAAAGAAAAAAAATGCAAAGAAGAAATGCATCAGCCATTGCCTCCATAAATGAGGAGAGAGGATGATTAAAGCTTCTTTTCAAGCCATTGCTAGGGTGGTTATGGGCACGAATAGCAGTTCTCCTGGGATCAGCTGAAACCTAATGGGTTATAGCAGCCTTTATAGCAAGATTGCTAAAACAGAGCTAGGGACCTGGCAGGAAAGATACAGAACATACCCCACATAGGAAGAAGTGGCAAAGATACAAATAACAAGGGTGGATTCTTCGGTGCTGCAAATACCTCTGTTACAGAGTGTTAAACTATTAGCATGGACTAATTTTGCACAGAGGCGCTGCAGTGGCTTCACTCTAGCTTCAGAAATGATGCTTTCCGCCAGAAAGACTCCCGGGAGAACTGCTTCCGATTGCTTTTGTCCCATTCATCTCCTCCTCCCCTTGACCCTGGCAGGGAGTGCTATACTTCAGCTCTTGCCAGAGAGAGACAAATGAGAGAAAAATCCTTCTACTGGTCTTGAAATCCCCAAAAGCTTTTAGTGGTTGTTATTTCCCAAGTGAGCAATTTTTAACAGCGTGTGTGTATAAAATTACACCACAAACCATCAAACTGAGGGGCAGAGCCTTCCCCATAATCAAGCATCACTCTCATAACGTTTCATTTCTGGCATTCCTTGAGTATTCATTGCCCTTAAAGACAAGGGAGAGAGACCTGTGAAGCAGTCTGAATACATCCCATATGGAAGAACTCTAGGCTTTATCATAACAGAAATACTGGCTGTATTTATTGGACCTGCCTTTGCTGTCCTGCTGGAGTTAGGCAATGCAGCACCATGGTGCATGATGCATGTGTACAGTAGCTATATAGCTGTTTACACGGTGGCTATAGCACCCCGAGCTCCTTATCCAAACTGTTGGCTAATTAAATCCCAGTCAGCCACTGGTCCCAAAATGCAGATGCGGCACAGAAAGCTTATAGATTTACAGTGGTGCAAGTGAAATCATGACAAACCGCCAGCTCCGCTCATCACCCTTTTCCTCCTGATCCTGAATCCTTCCCCCTAGGATTATTTTCTATTCACATGGCTGATGCGAATGTTTGCTCTCCTGAGTCTTCACAGGTTCAGACACTTAATCACACACCTGCTGCATCAGCGACCAGCGTAGCAGCCCTGCAGACCTGACTTATTAAGTCTAGCTTTCAATTATCAGCTCCATGGTCACATATTTTACCATTCCTTTTCCTTCAGGATCTCTAAATGTCAGGTGTGTTTGACCTTTAGAGTAACACCAGGATTGCAACAGCTCCCCAAAGTACAACCATGTGTTGTATTTTAGACCATATATGCTAATAAGCAGGTAACTTTCAAGCCTTAATCATAATCCAACACCAACATACATAATTTAAAATCACCAATTTGAAACATTTTAAAATTTAAGTGAGAACCAATGCTTGTATAAAGAATGGATTTACCAGCAGGTTGCCTGAACAAAAAGTATGAGTGAATCTGTAATTAGCATGTGTGCATATAAATTCCATGGTATGAGCTGACAGGGGTTACAAATATTTGATTTGTGAGAAGCTGTGTTCTCCATGAACTTCAGAAATCTGTAACGCAGAATCACGCACCGCTACCAGTCATCTTAGTTGAAGATATTTCTATGGATGAATGAGCCATGAAAATGAATCACTTTTATGGAGGCAGAAGGAGGTTGTTCTGGGTCACTGTCCAGATATTAAAATATTAGAAGCCTATGATCTAGTTTATAATTTATCATAGAGCTATAGTTAGCCCTACAGATATTAAAAGTAATTTTCTTGCTGCTCCTGAAACAGAAATTGCTCTAGAAACTTCTGAAGCTAGTAAAGCTTACATGCAAATTTAATGACTTTATTAATATTTGCCTGTAAATTAAACAATTAGAAAAAAAACAAATTCTTATAATTTCAGTATTGCTGCAATCCCATGGAAATTCAGCATAATTTAATCATTGCCAGTGTGCCTAGTAGTACAATAATACTAAAACACTTGAGTGTAACAGGGCATTCTGAGGACGTACAGCTCTTCAGCTGCTGCCAGTGGATGTCTGATAGTGCAGGAAAGCCCAAAGTTAATGTCTGAAAGAAGAGGGCTGAGATTAGCATGTAAATCAAAATCAGATCAGACAGTAATGAAATGTCCTCTCTGTAATTGTTCTATTCCCTGTGACAAGAAAAGAAAAATGAATGGCAAAGAATACTTCCAAACACTCCCTAGCATAAATTAAAATTTCAGTCCTCTTCAGCACTGGAAGTTTGATCATATTTCGAAAATCACTTAAAAATATAAAATTAGGAGATAGAAGCTTTACAGTCTTTACTTCTAATGTACACTACACACACAAAACCAATGTGATTGTGAAAACATCTGTAGTCACTGAGTTCTTAGTGGCACTGTGGAGACTTTTCCTTGAGCAGGATGAGGATGATTCTTCCCTTCTCTTCAGCATTTGTGGGAGCACATCTGGAACACTGTTCCCAAGCACATCTGGCACGCTGTTTCCAACTGGGGGCTCTCCTAAGAAAGGAAGACATTGATGTACTGAAGCAGGTCCAGCAAAGAGACACCGAGATCATCGTGGCAACTTCCTAAGCTCCTGTAGCTTGGTCATAGCTGAGGCTCTTGTAGGGGTTCGTGACAAAGACAACAGCACCAGTCGTAAATAGGCAAACAAGACACAAGAAAAAAATATGCGGAAGAAAAGCCTTATTTTTCATACTAAACATTTGTTCTAAGTGAATCCAATGGAAAGAGGAGGGGGTTAAGGGCAGAGATGTGGGCAGTAGTGGAATTGGAGCTTTGTAGGCAAATACCTTGTGTTTTACAAGGGAGAATACATGAATTTAATTTGGGATTCAAACAGCAGGGAAATATGATCAATGATGCAATAAAGGGTGCATTAGTAACTTCATTCTATTAATCTGTGTATAACAAAAGAGTGGAAATGAATAATAGATCAGTAAATAGGAAATACTGTTTTTCCTTGAATAGCAACTCCTTTAAAAAGGAATTCTGAAAGCAAGTGAAAAGTTAACAGCCCATGTGACCGTGTTTGATTATTTGTTGCTGGGATCAAGCTGTGCTATCTAGTGCTATCAAGCACTATCGACAACAGTTTGTCTATATATTGCTTGATGTGTACCAGCCACAGGAGCAGATGCTGCCTAGACAATTAGCTAGTAAAGGCAGTCGGAGGGGCAGGGAGCTATTCCATTCGATTTCACATTAATGACATGAAAAATCCTGAAAAATGCTTATGAAACACCTCTGTTTTACAGAAAATAGGAACATTTCTGGAAGCTCAAAACACCAAAATAAAGCATAGCAAGTATATCCAGCTACTCACTTTGCAGGCATGGAAAAAATATCTTCACAGTCCAAACATCAAATAAAACTCAGAAATCTTCCATAGCATTTATAGCATTTAAGGCTAAGTGGCAAATTTGAGTCACCAAGGCTGACCTCTATTAGGCTTCACCTAATAATCCTTAAATCTGACAAAATCAGTCGACCTTAACAAGCCATTTAAAAGCGATAATGAGCTAGTGGCAAATATGTTTTATGGGAGGTCACGGCCAAGCGCCAAAGGGAGCACAGGACTAAGCACAAAGGGGCTCGCCTGACTATATATAATATATAGGCAGCGGAGGCTGGCTCCAGAAGCCGATCAGAAGCGACACGTTTTTCAGTCCCAATTGAAGCGTGTTTCATGAAGGGCTTTGGAAAAGAAAATAAGTATGTTATACTTTAAATTTGAGAGGCAGGAGTCAGTGGAGGGCTGTTAAGAAAGGATTAAGCTGGTCAAATCAGTGCTCCAGTGCAGTGTCCTCTGCAAGCAGTGCTCTGGGTAGATAGCAGCTAGAGAAGGCTGGATTTATTGAGGCAGGGCAGAAACACCTTTCAGTGATGCCTAGGCAAGGGCCATCACCAAGCACATGGCTGAGAAAAGCAATATCATGATCTCATGGGCATAGGTGGAAGCTGAATGCAAGGAGACAGCCGGGGCTGAGCTGGAGAAGTATCTCTTAAAGATAAGCGACCAAGGAAGTAGCTGGGAAAGGCCGGGAGTGGGGGAGACCGGCACTGTCAATCTAGGGTAGTTTTGTGGCATTACTAAATGCATTCACTTTTAACAAAATGGACCAAAAAGCTTCTGCTCCCAAGCCAGAATTCTTTCTTTCATTCATGCACACACACAAAAACGCAAGTATTTTCACTTCTTCTCAAGATGACTGGGTGAGCTAAAGCTTCAAATTTCGACTATTCTTTTCTTGATAGGAAACTTACAAGCAGTTCTGCTGCTGCTGTGCCACAAACCATCATATACAGCACACACTACTAGGTATTAGCAAATAAGCACTTCAGAAAGGCACTGCTATTCAGGATGCATTTCAAGCTACAATTGCAAACTTTCTCTTCCCAGGGGCTTCCTCCCAAAACAAATTCTAACTTTCAGTTGATTACATGGATTAAAGTGGAGCATCATTTTCATAAAAGACTGACAATTCTATGAAAGATATGTTGGCTCCCTGAAAAATTACTGAGATATGTTCCTCTTCAGAACAAAAGAGGAAGCCAAACTCATCCATTGAAGCTATTCTGATACAAACTAAGCTCATAGTTCAAAGTTCTTCCACTAAACGTTACATATAATACAGAGCCAACATCAGACACTAAAGCTTATGCTTCCTTATGAAGAGTTTGTCTCTTTGGATATTGTCCCTCCAGCTCGCTAATATAATTAATACTTCCTCTGTTATGGGCAGCAATGCTTCTCACTTGGATGATTGTTTTAAACTACATCTGTGAGTTTACAGTTTCAAGGGCACCATACTCTGATCATGAACGTGCATATTTTCTCTTTCCTTCTTTGGCAGCCTGGCCATGCCTATGGGTTGTATAGTCTGTAAGGACACTATGACAGCAGTGCCCACAACAGTTGCCAGTTCCTGCATTCCAGTGAGACAACATATCCATAGGCGCTGTTACCCCCATTTCCACCAAGGTATAAGCCTAAACATTTAAAACATCATTTATATATTGCAGGGATACAGCCTTTGTCAGAGAAGCTGGTTGTTTCATCTATTATAACTGAATAGACTCCTCAGAAGTGTTCTCAGGAATATTCCCCATGCTTTTACGAGCCATGAAGCCCATTAGCTCATTTAAAATAACGAGAAGTATCAATGTGCCTTCAGTCATTTCAACTATGGAATAGTACTTTGCCTGCAGACAGAACAACCAAATATAGCTGCAGCCAGGCTTTCCACTTAAGCATGTGCAATATAATCGTTTGTAGCACAAACTTTTGCAGGGATAATATATACTTTTTATTTTTTTTTTTGTTGTTGGTTTTTTTTTTTTTTTTTTTTTTTTTTAATCAGGCTCATCTTATTTTCTGTCTTAAGAACCCCAAGAAATGAGCACACCACCGAGGTCCTCCGAGGTCTTTCGAAGAACATGAAGCACTTTGTGGTGGCCTAGAGAAGCTCAGCACCTCTCACATTTGTCTTACATTCCCAATTAGTAAATGGAGCCTGGCACAAAAGAACTTCTTGTAGATGTAATCAAAAATAGCCAAGAGCTGCACAAAAGCAGAAACAACACGCACTGTCCCCAGTTCCAGAATAATCCAGCCATTGCTAAAACCATCAGAGAACGAGAAGAAAGAAATTAGTTAAAGTACATATTCAGAAAAAAAGAAAGCAAGTACAATTTTGAAGTATTTTCTAAGACAAGAAACAAAAGTGCCCACTGGCAGAAGACTCCTCTGACCCACCTTGGTGGCTGGTCCAGGGGAAGAGGAGTGATCTTTAGACATCTAAGACCATCACATGATCATGCCTGAAAGGAAGAAACTGTGAGTTATGAGAAAATTTTCTGTTATATAATGACCTGGAAAACAGAACAAAACAAAACAAAATGCAATTACTACTACTTTGGGGAAAGGTTTTATTCTGGCTTGTGCTCATGCAGAACTTTTTCTCAGATCACAGATCTTTGATATCATGGCTTTTCCCTACATTCTCACTTCTCAGTGCCTCTTTACCCATCTTTTGCCTCACCATGGCATTCACAACGTCAGACCAGGACCTCTGCAGCTGGGCTAGGCTGTTCTGTGCTAGCTTGAGGGTCAGCAAACCCTGTATGTACACGAGACAGAGAAAGAGACCAATGCAATGGAAGTGGAGCAGTGACTGTGATTCTGCAACTGTGGCCCACCACTAATTTCTATTAATCTTGAAGGTGCCCAAAAAGGAGCTATTCGTGAGGTTTTCCTCTAAATTACAACCGTTCTGTCGTGCTGCGAGGTGAAATCTGTGACACTGCCATCTGCCCTAATGACCATGACAGTTCATTGTCCCACTAAAAAAGGTGACAAATCGGCAATCCTGGTAACACGATACAAACATTAGCTTGCTTCTAATGTATTTTAATTGGAACAGTAATCATCCACAAATTAATTAAGTGAATAAACACAGCTCTTTGAAGCCCTAAATTAAAATATTTAATTGAAAAGATGGTCTTCCCCATTTGTGGAACAAATGTTAAAACAGGAGGAAAAACGGCTTTTGCATTTTTTTAATGCAACTGTTCTAAATGAGTGACAGATGATGAAACAGGCCAGGTAATACCCAGTTTAGATCACAGCAAAGCATTTGTTACACTGTCACATCAGAAAACAGCAGATAAATCAAGAAGATGGGGATCAGCAGCAAGGCAATATCCATTTTTAATCCTCATTATAACACAGGAGGGCCACTACAAGTAAGAATAAATCATCTCGAAGCATCCAGCAAGGTCCCCCAAGGCTTAGCAGGATGGCTGAGGTAGGTGTGAGCGAGGGTGTGCGCCCCCCACGCTCGCTGTGTGCAGTGCCCAGCAAGGAGGGAATTCTGCTCTCCAGGCTTTCGATCCCCAGGCTCCGCTTTTCCAAAGCGCTTTAGGTATCTGTTGGTGCAAATGAGGACAAAACCTGTTGTCCTAAAACTGCTCAGGCTCTTCTAAAGATCATTTCAGCCTTCCTAGCTCATGCCATGACTTTGAAAGGCCTGGAAGACCTTTCTCCACTGAGAGCATAGGGAACTTAGGGAGAGCATCTTCTGCGTTCAGACACGTTTTGTGTCTCAAGTTGATGGCGCAGACCTTCTGTCAGAGAATCCTTAAGGTTGGAAGGGACCTCCAGAGATCATCCAGTCCAATCCCCCTGCACACGCAGGGGCAACTGCGCCAGTAGCTTCAATGTTTCTTTCAGTACCTAACCCACTAAAAGTCCTCCTGCCCTACCTGTGCTACACAACATACACTGGCCATGTGAATCTGCCCACGTGTCCCTGGTACAACAGGACAACAGCGTTGCCTGCTCCTCTGCCTGCTCTCGGCATGCTGCCAAGCGCTGGCTGCTCCACACAAAGCTTGACGGCATCCAGTTGACTTCATGGCTCACCTGCTACTTTTACATTAGATATTCATTTTCGTGTAGTTACAGCAATGCCAGGGAACGGTTCGGCTGGGATCCTCTGCTGCAACCCTGCTGCCCAAACAGGAGCCAGCTGGAGCAGCTCGACTCACGCGGGCCCAGCTGCGTTTGCAGCATCTCCAGGGCTGCAGACCCGGCAACCTGCGCGCGGGCTTGACCACGCTCGCCCTAAGGCCAGGAACCCGCTCACAGCCCGAGGCGGGGGGATCGCGGCGGCGGCAGCGACGGGCGCGCCCGCGGCTCCGCTGCCTCGGGGGAGGCGCCAGCAGGTGCCGCCCCCGCCGCCG
>JAYECN010496186.1:0-15100 GCA_035222435.1 Microcambeva ribeirae
TTTTTTTTTTTTTTTTTTTTTTTCCTCCTTCTTTTTCCTCTCACTATTTGGGTTTTATACTGCACTTTAACCATTTTTTTTTTAAGAAAAAAAAATTAAATCTACTTCCCTCTCATCCTTCCCTCGAAAGCTACCTGCTATATATATACATATATTTTTTTTTTCTCACTCATTTATGTTAAAATATGCACGGATAAGCATTACATCATCTGAAAAAATGTTGAAGACTCAGTCAATTACAAAGTTAGGAAGGGGGGATTTGAATGGAGATATAATAAGGATGGGCTTTTTTCTCTCTCTCTCTCTCTCTCTTCATTTTGCAAAGTCTTTGCTAAAGAAAAAAATGTGTACTTTCTGTATGTTTTTATTGATACTGGCTAAGGATTCATTTTGGAACATACAGAAATATACGACTGAAAACTATGACATATGTAGATGTGTATTTAAATTATATTTATTAACATGTACACAAGTGTTGCAATTTTAAGGGCAGAAAACAAATTCTGCTGTAGCGCATTTCCAGCTGCCCTGCTGTATTGCCGCCTCCTTCTCAGACCTGGGAACGTAGCATTGCCTGTAATGCATTACATCCTGACAGTTAAAACAGAAAGATTAAGCACACAATTTTCAAAATAGGAAAGGCAGGTAGAATAGAAAAATGTTTCTTGTATTGAATAAATGAGAGAAAAGCGTGGGGGAAAGTGTAAGGTCTTCCTGGAAGAAACAAATAATTGAATGTCTAAGCAGAGGGCGAGGAATGAATGCTGGATGAGGGTGCCTTCACATCTACTTAAGTATATGCTAGATGAGAAAATACATTGACAGGCATGGCCAGTCCAATGCGAATTGCCAGATAGACCATAAATTAGGAGATGAATCTCAAGGATGCATTTAGGGCTATCTTAAAACGTTTTTGTATTTTGAGTATCAGAGAATAAAGAATGATGGTAAAACCCCAGACCTGAAACATTAAAATTTTGTCTTTCTTCTACTGCTAGAAAGCAGTAAGACAATTGCAACAAGTTCAAGTATTAAGAATTTTTTTTTTTTTTTTTTTTTCA
This sequence comes from Microcambeva ribeirae, assembly GCA_035222435.1. Taxonomy (NCBI): domain Eukaryota; kingdom Metazoa; phylum Chordata; class Actinopteri; order Siluriformes; family Trichomycteridae; genus Microcambeva; species Microcambeva ribeirae. Next base: position 1,062 of record JAYECN010496186.1, read on the forward strand.
GACAGCACTGTGCCTTTTTCTCTATCCTCTGCAGGTACCTTAGGGGGAGAGATTTGCTGTTCATAAGACATAGTCACTGTACGAGTATGTTATATTCTCTTACTTTTGCTCTGTGCTGCTGCACAGAGGAGAAGAACAGTTTTTTTTTTCTGGAAATCTTACACCTTTTAAAAAAGAGGCATATATTTTTGTACCTTCTATGCCGATATAAGCTGTACATTTTAAGTTAGTCAGTTTACCTCTCAAAGACTTTCTGAAGAACAGAATAATTTTTGCTTTATGAGACTGAATCACTTTAACTTATTCCTTGCCTGTATAAAGTCAGTAGCAATTTTGCTTTCCATAACCGCGTGTTGTGGATCACAGTCAAATGTGAATTTATGTTCCAAAGATTTTTTTCTGAATTTAATAGTATATCATGTAAAAGATGGATGCATCTGCATACATTCTGCCACAGGGCAACAACTGTACATTTATAAATTCAAACACCTAAAAAAAAGTTTTTATATAAGGTACTATTTTAGGATAAAAGAATTGTAGAAGTATCTAATAGATGGATCAGTGATTCTTTCCAAACTTAAGAAGTAAGATTTCTTTTTCTCATACTTAGCATCAAAATAGAAAAGAGATACATGGTATCTCTTAAAATGAGATTTTTGAAAATGGCACCTACCGTCCTATGTAACAGCATCTAAAATTGGCGGATCTTATTAGTAACATTTATTTAACTTAGACTATCACATCAGAGACGTGGACTCGGAGAACTGTATTTTTAAAGGACTGCAGATTTCAGTGGAACATCCTTCTCATCAGATATGCATCTCTCTGAAGGAAATGACAGTATATATAAATAGAAATGTTGCATATACATTTATTTGAATTAGTCTATCTATAACCCTAGCTGAGTTCAGTTGTGTGGGAGGGAGCCTTTTATGACTATTTATTTTGGGGGGTGGGAGTTGGGGAGCAGGGAGAAGATTGTTGATACTTGACTTATGCTACTGCTTTTTCTGAACCCCTTGCAGAGCCATGCTACCTCTACCCTACCTCTACCTGAAGCACAAGCACATGCATGAGTGGTATTCAATTATGTGTAATATCTCATTCTAATTTAAACTTTAAAATTCATCTGTCATGTAAGATTGCTCAAGTTTTTTGTTTCTTTTTTCCTCTTTCTTTTTGAGGGGAGATAGCTGAAAAAATAAATCCACACATTAGAGACTTAACCCTGTTATCAGTCATCTTCTTGGGCTAAATTTCTGTTAAAAATAATGGCAGTCATCTGGTTACCAATGGCAGGATTGGGCTCCATATTTCTCTACAGTCACTCAGCACAAATACATTTTGTCAAATTAGATATGAACTGTGCCGCTGGGTAGGCTTTGTGGCTGTAAAATACCTTCCTTCTGGGGACAATAAAATACTGACATGCTGTTATATCCAATTAGTATTTCTAAAACCCGAAACAAAACCTTCCCAAATACCTGATTAAAGTTTTTTGTTGTTGTTGTTGTTTATTTGGTTTTGTTTTGTAAAGGCTTCAAAATCTCAGCACTGTGAGTTTCTTGAAATTCAGGTAACAAGTTCCATTAACCATAAATGCCATGTACTGTGACCTCAGTAAGTGCATGGGGCTATAAATACATCAGTGGGAGCTACGCAGCTGAATTCATCATTTTGAAAACATGTAACCCTGTGTAGGTGGCTATACTATCCTTCCATGCTACTATAACTAAGTATACTGGAAGCAAGCATGCATCTAGCAGTGCTTATGGAAAAAGTCATCTGTAGCCAGATTACTGTAATCAGTAAGAGTATATTTCATTGATTACAGGAGAGGAGAAAGAAGAGGGTAGGAGAGTCTGGCAAGGGAGAACGACCTGCTTCGAAGTCCTGACTTGTAATTACTGTGGTAAACTTGGTTCAGAATTAGGACAGGAAATGCTGTTTTCACAAATTAGTATTATTTGGTAGTGTTTTAATAGCTGGCAAAAGTACATTGAGCCCATTGCTGTAATTCTCATGTGCTTCTTGTCCCCAAATGTTCTCCTGAAATCAGTGGAGCACCACAAGGCACCCAAAGCAGTGCAGATGGTGCTAAAAATAAATTTCTGTTAAAATGATTTCCTGTTTCAATCCATAAGTCCAGAGTGTACATTTCCCCACTGTATCTATCAACAGGGGTTTTAGTAACGTATTAGAAGACCAAGAAGAATAAGAAATACACTAAACTGAGAGCAGGGGTTAGAGTGGAGAATAGGCAGTTGGTGCCTTAGTATTATTGGAGAATAGCGAATATTACTGGAGAATAGGGTCGATGGTGCTAAGGATACTGCCCAAAGAAAATGGTGGCTCCCAATGTTGGAGACAAAACATGTAAGGAAAAGAGCAAACCCTCTCTAAAGTCTCTATAGAAATATCTTGACTGCATGTATACCTTATGCTCAGTTAGGACTTGTGTAACCAAACTCTTTGCCTTAGACATTTTATTGCAAAGGCGAACAGTATTTAGCTTGGTGTATGTTTGTGGACAGCACAGTACAGCTGATGTGGTTTTAATCTGTTCCTACTTGAGCTATAAATAGCTATTAATTCATCACCAGATGACAAATAGGGAAACTTGTTTTAAGTAGGAGGTCAGAGCACGCTGGAAATCTCTTGTTTCAATTTTTAAAAGAAATGTTTCTCCTTCTGTGCTCTGGGCAATGTGTCAGAGTGCAGCGATTCCTGGGTTTGGGGCTGGTTGGCTGTGGTTTTCTGGCTCTGGATTGGGCAATGTGATGCTGGTGCTACCCAACACTAGTGGGCAGCAAATCATACGAGTTTGGCAATATATCTGAAAAACAGTGGGAACAGACGGTGACTGAAGGGGTCATTTTGTCTGCGTTTTTGTATGCGGGATCACTCAGCTTTTCAACTGGCAGACACTAGCTTTTCTTCCCATAAGCACTGAATAACAGACAGCTGGTAAAGAAGATAAATTTGGTAATGGTTTAAAATTAAGTTGCTTTCCACAAACACTAAGAACAAACCCCAAACCTTGTTAAATAGCTTCCAGTGCTGTTTCTTTCGCACCAACTTCAGTGTCTTTAACAAGAAAGAAAATGAGTCTTCAGTGATGCTGCATCCTGGAAAGCTTAGCAGGAGGTTTTAATTTTGTTTGTCCTTGAGTGAACTTTTGACATTTCATATACTGATATATGAAATTTTGGGGGAAGATATATGAAATCTTGTGGGCTTTAGTGAGATGCTGATTCAGAAAGGCTCTTGGGCACATGAACTGCGAAAAGCTCTGATTACAGCAGTAGCTGTGCCAAGTTTGGACCTCAACCTTTTGTGTATTTGACTTCTTGGATAAGTGTTTTAACTAATACACCCTTCTGTCAGGAGGGGTGGTGGTTGTGGGGGAAAAATAATCTCCTTTACCCATTCAATACAACTGGCAATGAGCAAAAAGAAGCTGAACAAACAAACAGACAACCAAAAATCCCCCACAAAACCATTTGAAACTAAAAATCTTTGTGAAGGGGGTTGAATTTGTGAATTGAGAATCAAAATAGATAGGTAGAGCTCTGCCCTTACTCTTTAAAATTTCCTCTAGTTAACAAGTTAACGTATGTTTTGCCTCAAGGCCTCTTTGAACACTCCAGTCACTTAGTCTTCAATTTTAATGGGCGTATGCCTTTTCTCAATGTATTTGTCTAGGGCTCCTTCAAACTTGCAATGAGAAAAAGCACTAATTCCATCTTCTGTTTAAAGGTTGGAGAGGGTGGAAAAATATTAAATCCATCCTAATTATTCCAATCTACAATTATTTGGTTTTTGAAAATATTGGTTCTTTTCAGTTATTGAATCTGTAAGAGTAGTAACAAAATCCTTTTAAGCAATATAGGTCTGTAAATCAGAATACTTAATTATTTCAGGGTGAATGCGTAGGTGTTAGCAGTTAAATTACTTGTTTCACAATATCGTTTGATATATTTCACCATCCTTTTTAATCAGCTCTTCTTTTTCTTCTCTAACCTGTTTGAAATCTTGATTTCTGTAATTTCATAACAACCTTGTTATTTCACAAAAGAAACCCCATCTTCTCAGTTTCACCTCCCTGTCTCTTCAATGTATTTCATCAAATAATTGATATTTTTCTAAAATAAGGCAATAGAAAATGGGTGGTATTTTATTGAAAGGCTTTTGCCTTTTACCGACAATGTTCTGGAGCACTGAGAAGAACCCTTTTAGAACAAGCCATACGTTCCTTCAGTACTTGTTAACACTATGGGCTTTTTACTTTTTTTTTTTTTTTTTTTTTTTTCCCCCATTGCTTTTCTTTTTATATAGCCATTCAGTAATAAATTCTTATTATCTAATAAGTATTTCTTTTTCCTCAGAGTTCTGGATTACTCATCAGAAAAAGCGACACTAGGGTACATTAATACATATTTGCTGTAATGGAGTGGGCAGCAGATGTTACAATACATTGTGAGGAAATGAAGAAAAGCAAATGGATGGACAGACAGGATGGCAGAGATTAACAAATCTTCCCAGCATTCCTATTTCGCTATTTTTGCTTAGGAGGCGGGGAGTAAGATTTAAGAGTGAGCCAGCAATCCTATTTATAGAAAGCCATTTTTAAATGCAAAGGCTTTGAGAAGGAGAGTCACCTCCATACTAAACACCAGGCTCCCTGGAGCTTCCCAGTAATTCAGGGAGAGCAGCGTGGCGACCTGAGCTGAATCACTGCAGTGTCTCCACTGAACCTTCCAGAAGGGCAGACCCTGCTCGAGCATAGCAGCACAGGCCCCCGTGGAGCCCCAGAATGTACCCAAAACAGCACCCCTGTAAATGGCAAAATGGCAGATACAAGGGTGCAGGCAAGGAAATGCATGTGCATCACCTAAGAAATTGTTTGACTGATTAATATTCAGAGCCTCTATGCGCACCATGTGAGTTGTAGACCAGGTGTCCTGCTCATGTCACTTAAATATAGCATGTCAAAAATACAATTCTTTCTGCAGCATACATATACATGTAAATATATATCAATAGTTATATGATTTGTGTTTGCTTAAAAGCTGCTATCTATAAAAAATCTAACACTTTCTCAACTGTCCAAGTACAGTGATGCTGTTGTCTTTCAATTGATTATAGTCTCCCATGCAGGTGATTCATGGTTTAAGAATTGTGCTTTTATCATGTTAAAAGATATTCTCACTAATTTTCTGTCATCTAAATTTTTTTTTTTTTTTTGGACAAAGTTTTAGGGAGTTTTTTCCCCATTCCCTCCCCCTGCCTCCCTCAGTACAGCTAGAATATAATCATGCTATAGCACTGTAGCTTTGGATGGTTTGTGAGTACTCAACTCAGAGTGATTCTATAGATAAGACTTCAGGGCTGTTCTGTCTATGTAAATTCCTCTTCGTGTGAAATCTTCACAAGGGGTGTTTACAAATAAGTGACTTATGCTCACCCTGTGAGCTAAGGATGTTTGTCACTAGTATTTTAGAGTGGCTGCACTCCATGGCTCCAGTTGACATGTGCTACAGAATTGAAGGGCTTGATGGAAGTTGTCTCAGAAAGAGAGGTTTAACATTCCTCACATGTCCTCAGTGCTGTTCTTCAGAAGCACCGCTGTGATAACGTGTTGTAGCTAACTAGAATTTCCTAGAGGTGTAATAGTATAAAATGCTAAATACGAGTCTTTAATATGTGGATCTTATTTAAACTGACTGAGAGCTTTGTGGGAAAAAGAAATATGCAAGCTTTGAGTAACCCATATGTTGTTAAGTGTGTACTGGACTAGACAAATCACCTAGTGGGATTTGAATGCAATGAAATGCTAGAGGTTACCTGCCTTTTTTTTTTTTTTTTTTTTTGAGACTGTGGAAAGGCAATGCAAAAAAATGCAGGCTCTGGTTCTTGCTCTTGCCTGATTATTTCATCCTTCAGAAATCATTTTGTTTGTCTCCCTTTTTACAGTATTACCTTCTGAAACTGAAAGCACACAGAAAATATTTGGCATTTTCTATTGTTACTTGGAATTGTGGCTCTATCCTGAATGCATAAAGTCAATTTGGCAGAGCTTAGAGGGTGGTCATAAATGGTGCCGAGTCTGGTTGGAGGCCTGCGGCCAGTGATGTCCAGCAGGCATCAGTACTGGGCCCAGCGCAGTTCAACTTGTTCATCAATGACATGGACGAGGGGACGGAAGGCACCCTGAGCAAGTTTGCAGATGATACCAAACTGGATGGAGTGGCCGACACTTCAGAGGGATGTGCTGCCATTCAGAGAGACCTAGGCAGGATGGAGAGTTGGGCAGGGAGGAACCTCATGAGGTTCAATGAGGATAAGTGCAGGGCCTTGCACCTGGGGAGGAATAACCCCAGGCACCAGGACAGATCAGGGGTTGACCTCCTGGAAAGCAGCTCCGCAGAAAGGGATTTGGGAGTCCTGGTGGACAACCAGTTACCCATGAGGCAGCAATGAGCCCTTGTGGCCAAGAAGGCCAATGGGCTCCTGGCTGCATGAGGAGGAGCGTTGCCAGGAGGTCGAGGGAGGGGATCCTGCCCCTCTGCTCAGCTCTGCTGAGGCCGCACCTGGAGTACTGGGGGCAGTTCTGGGCTCCCCAGGACAAGAGGGATGTGGAGCTTCTAGAGAGGGTCCAACGTGGAGCAACAAAGATGATTAAAGGACTGGAGCATCTATCGTATGAGGAAAGACTAAGTGAGCTGGGCCTGTTTAGCCTAGAGAAGAGAAAACTGAGAGGACATCTATCTTTGATGGTAGTTCACAACATTGTTGTGAACTTAAAATATTCATGTACATGAAGAGCATTGTCATTATATACATTATACAAAATGTTTAGGAGCTGTTCATGATGCCTCCTTACGTTCAGGTACCTTTTACAACAAAAAAGGGGTACCTTTTACAACAGGAATAATTAACTCACTCTGTAACCGCCTTGTAAAGAACTTTGCTTCTCTCCTCAGTGCAGTGAGCCAAGCCAAACTGTGCAGAAGTGATGGAGGGATTGGGAGCAGAGTCCTGCATAGACTGTATCATGCTGTGTCAGCATGAAGCTGGTCCTGTTGGAAATCTGCAAGAGACAACTAATGTCTACCTGGCTGTAAGTCATCTTGCTGCCCAGCACCATTTTTGGCGGGGAAGATGGCCTTGGAAATTGCCTCAACTGATGGAGGTGAGATGGGAATCTTGCATTTTCTAATGGAAGGAGCTTCTGTTGGTTTGTTGGATGCACAGATTGAGTCATTGTCATCACACTGACTGTATTTTCCTCACACACTAAATTCTCTTCAAAAAAAAAGGCAAACAAATTTTATGGGAAAATCCAATCCTTTCATAGGTGCACTGATACACAGGAATGGTTATTTCACATCTGGGATCTCTCTGTGTAAAAATAGTATACATAATTTTATAACTCATCAGCTCTAGGAGATGCCAAAGCATGCTGAAAATAGGACCATAAATTTCTAGGAGATAAAATATTTTGATAGGAAAAGAAAATTTCCACAAGACAAGCAAGGTCTATGCTGTTTTAGCATCCATTATAAAAAAAGACAGTCAAAAAAATCCTGCTTTTTATTTTAAGATTCAATATAAAAAAGCTGAAAAATTTCCAACTTCCAGTAAAAGATTAAAAATGTACTTCTCCTTATTTCTTAGAAAACTGCTCTGTTAAATCTAAAATTTAAATCATAGTATTTGATTATCAGTGCTCACCAAGAGGATTACAGAACAGTCATTAAATCTTATTACAAAGTGAAGTGCAGAAAGTAATTGCACATATTTGTAAGTAGCTTAGAATTGATTAAAAATGCATAAAGAAAAACTGCAAAATTTTCTTGAGGCTCAAGCCAGCCAACCCCTCTGGGTAAACACACATCAGCTCATTCCTCTGGTAACCTTCTCTGTTTTCCCCTGATGTAGCAAGAGGAGGATTTCTCCCTGTTTTAAGGACAATGACACTGTGTGTGTGCGATCATTTGAATTGCTATGAGCTGTTTGAGATAGGGAAGGCCTGCATTCATATTAAAGTTAGGAAGCTTTAGGAGAAGCTCACCAAGTTTAATTTAAGCTGTTCCTCGGGCTAAGCCTTTCCTTCCCCACCCCCATCCTCCTCAGAAGGTTGCTTTAAGGCTACATTTTCAAAGCAATGCATGGGGAATTAAGTGCTCCAGTTCCATGGCCGTTAATGTGATTTTGTGAGCAAATACCCTCTACTCTAGCACCATGCTGAAACTGTAGCCTGCTCTGAGGTTTTAAACGTTCCTTTCATACAAAAGAGCTGTGCTAAATCAAGGTAACTTTAGAAGCTTATTAGCTCTGGGTAAGTTAGTGGCACACAGGGCTTTTAGTTATGTGTTTGTGTGGGCTGAGTAATGAGGCAGTCTTTCATGCAGAGGTTGAGGGGGAGGTAGGGAACGTAGTTAGGAGGAGATGGAAGTTTTCCTTGTTTTCTTTTTTTAGTAAGGAGGGCATGTGAGGTCACTAATTACTACTCCCGTATTGGCAAATTTGCAGCATTTCATCTTACCTTCCTGTCTCAACATTGACAATCGTGTGAAAATAGAACTGAAGGAATTACAAAAGACTTTCGTGTCCTGTATTTATCTGGAACATTTTTATGGGCTTTTGAATAATCTTAATTTGTAAGTAGGAGAAAAATGCACATTTTGTCAACTTATCTTCAACTCACTACATGGGACTAGACCTGTTTAGCTGTCCTTCAAGTTAATACAAATGTAAGAACTAAAACACTACATAATGAGTTGAGAATCTCTTTCTCATGGTTTACTATTGATTTACTGTCCTAACATTTGTGAGAATTACTCATATTATAATCTATAGAACCAAAAGATTTCTTTGCAAGGTTGCTATGTCTTCACGTTTTATCTAAAGCCTTCAGAATTGTTATTTTTTTCCCAAAAATCACCTAAGAATCTTAGCTTTCTTTTCCTTTGTAAAGAAACCTTCTTGCTCCAAGGAGTGTGGAGAAAAGCTCCAAGATGTGAATGTCGGGGTCCAGGGAGCGCCAGCTGAGCCCTAAGGCCTGGGTGGCCGGCGCTGAGGGTGCCCCCAGCATGAACTGTGCCCTCGCTGTCCGGTGCCGTCCTGCAGGGCCTGACGATAGTGGGCAGAGCTGGAGCCAGTAACAGGATCCACTGAGAGCCCCCAGCATGGTGCAGGGGTGAAACAGGCCAGGGATCATCCAGGGGATTTGGTTAAGAACAAAAGGCGATGGGACCAGGGACTGAGAGACAAGGCTACACCATGAGGTCCAAGTCCATCCAGGAGATGGGGCCGTGGCAGGGCTGGGGCGCACTGTGGTGCTGCTGGGCACAGACTAATGGCCCCGGGTTGGACTGAAATTGTGTCCTGGACCTGGGAAGGTTGAGAAGAGTTTGGTCAGGACAATATGGTCTGTTAGTGCGCTTAGGACTCTGAACCCTCAAAGGCAACAACCTCGGAATATAATTTTGATATGATTATAAAACATAATAAAAAAATATGATTATAAAACATAATCATGTTTTAAGCTCGTGATTTTGAAGGAAGTTTTATTGTTAGGGAAAAGACAGTGATGCTTCCTAAACCACAATTTGCTAGAGATCAGAGACTGCACCAGAAAAGGCTCACTGTATGGTTTGGTTGCATTTGCCGTGCCTTTTTTGTATGTTCGAGACATCAGTATTGATGACTCCTGGAATCAGAATACTGCGCTAAATAAGCCTTTGGTCTGACCCAGTGCATCCCTTCATATATTCCTGTGTCCCTCTGGGGGGAATATTTACAAGACACCTGCAAATAGTAAATGCTTTATAATCAAGGAAAATTAATCCTATGAATTTCCTTTGCTGGCTGGTCTAAGAGTCTGCAACCCCTTCTGTGATGAACAGGAAGCAGAGCTCAGCGTGCAGCATGCTTCTGCCCCCAAACCTGGAGGTGAGATGTCCCTTGGCGGGATATACCTTTCACATCTTTCTGTTTTCCATGTTCATGTAGTAGCAGCAGTTGAACATTTCTGGAAGTCGCTGGATTTAGGGGAAATTACACCTTTGGAAGAAATGTAGTAGGGCGGACAAAATTGCTGTGTCCTGTGAAGCAAGCATGATGATTTTGTGCTCTCTCCTCAGTCTTGCTCTGAGCCTAATTTTTGGGGACTATTTCAAGTAGGGATGGAGGCAGGAGTTGCCAAGTTCAGCAGCTTGTTAAGAGAGGCAGGGCTGCCACAGCTTCATATCTGCAGGTCCAGCCATTCATGGTGCTGAGCAGGTATTCCCAGGAAGCACACGTGCATGCATATATATACAATATGTATATACACAGCCTGTCACACAGATCAGCACTGACACAAACATGGTACATATGCAAATATAAACAATGAGGATGGCCTCATCCCATTCCCTGCTTTGACTGATCAAAATGAAAGCCTGCTAGAGGAAAGTATATACATACATGCACATATATGACATATGGATCCCTCCTGTAACTGTCTTTAGTCTACCAGTCTAACTCAGTCTATCCAGTAGCTGGCCCTTGAATTCCCTGGTCTCCTAGTTGCCTTGCATGGGTCTCTCTGGTAGCTGGTCCAGACCTTTTGTCTTACCTCCAGATCCTACAGTCTCTCCGGTAGCTGGCTTGGACCCCCTGGTATGTAGCTGGCCCAGACTACTGTCTAATCTGGTACCCGGCTCCCATGACTGTTATCCTACTCCCCAATTAATACAGCTTGATATTTGCTGGGGGTTACATGCAGCTCTCATACAAACCTACACAATATGTACACAGGCCGATCCCTCTGGTTGGCGCCTCTTTTCCTGCCTTTGGTCCTTCTCATAGTAAGTCTTGTGGAATTCCAAGATACTCTTTCCCTGTATCGCATAATGAATCCGGTACCTCTCTGTAAGGTGACAGGAAGAGCTGCTCCTATTCACTTATTTTCAGAGTGTCATGGGCCTGGGTGTGAGGGCTGTCCTGTAATGGCCCTAGGCTGGACAGTATCAGGGGACTGTGTTTGCTCTGGTGGGATTATGGGGATTCCTCCAGCTGTCCCTCTTTTTTGTTCCCTTGTGGTTATCAGCAGCAGAGCACTGTGTCAGTAGAATGAATAGGTAATTTCAGGTACACTAACTATTAATTAACTTCCATTTTCTTGGAAAACAGCAACATCAAAAATGTTTTAGGTTTTCCTGTCATTGGAAGTGTTGTCTCCTGTGGTGGTGCCATTAGACACATCGGTATTACTCAAGGAATAGACTGGATCCCTTGTATTTATTTATTTTCCAGATTAAAGCTACAGACTCAGTATCTTGACTGCTCTCATTGCTCTTAATTGTGGAGTAATGACCCCCTTCTTTGGTCTGAGCACTCAGTCAAGATCTCATAGCCTTCAGCTTGTGGGCAAGGCAGCGTAATTTAAGACTAGTCCATAAGAGCGATACAAGTCACAGCCACAGTTTTCCCTATTGATTCAAACTCTGTAATTGTCCCTAGATTAATATTCAGTTCAAATATGTATCACGAACAGGACACAGGGAAGTTTTTTGGATTTGTGGATCTTTCCAGGAATCACAGTTTGGCATACATTCCAAACATGTGGTGATGACGCAAGGAAGTCCTAAACGTTTCAAAGCATATGCTTCAGTGGGGTCCTGAATCTAGTGCTTTTTTTTTTTTGGTAAGAGGTATCCCTTGTGGTTGTTTTGTTTGCCCTGCATATTTCTACACACACTCATCATTTGTTTATCAACAGCCAAGGAAAATGCAGGAGAACTGCCGTTCGTTTAATCACTGCCTGGAGAAAACTGAAGCTGATCCCACTACAAATGAGATTTTGCTTTAATAGCTTTCAGTTCATTTGGTAATGTAGAAATTCTGTTTGATTTTTGCCATTTTTTTTATGTAGTGTTCTTAGGTAATGACTATTTAGATGGCTTATGTTCTTGCATTTTATTTTTTTTTCTCCATTTCAGGAGATAAACCAGTAAAATCTTCCCCTCTTGAAGTCAGTGGCAAAACTCCCACTGAATTCAGGATTTTACTCAGCCAAAGAGTTTCTTGGAAATAAGGTATTCAGATACTGGGCTCTGAGATGATGTTCATAAACTTAATGCTGTTTCTTCAAAATGAAAATTCTTATATATTTGTAAGCCTCTGTGTGAGAAAGCCGAACTGAAGTATTTCTCCTTGAAAACTGACTTATAACCTTGGAACTTAACATTGTCACCAAAACTTGTAAGACAGCAATGAACTCAGCTCTCCTTCCTGCTTTACACTTTGCCAGTAACCCCATCAGCTGCTTGAAGAGGAAAAGACAAGAACAAAAGGAAGAATGAGAGGGCTTTCATTCCTGTCTGGACGGGTCAGAAGATGCCGGTTGAGGCAGATTCTGCTCTGATAGGCCTGTGTAAATCTCATCCAGACAGCAGTGCCAGACATAGACTGTGAATCTGTGGGAGCCGTTCACATTCCAGGCGACCTTCCCAGGTACCATCCCAGATACTGAGTCAGACCAGCATGGGCAACCCTTTGCATCTGCTGCGAGATTTTCCTACCACCAAAGCTACTTGAGCCCTTTCAGCTTTCAGCTCTTGCATGGGGCCAAGAGACAGCTCCTTGCCTGGCCATGGAAAGAAGGTGATGCTTTCCCAGTGTTATGCCCCCAGATGGCAGGGTGCAGCAGGGGCTGCTTTCTAGCAAGGCTCCTCTTAGGGACATATCCTCATGTAACGGCTTAAGAGCATGAGGTACATGGAAAATGCAACACACCTATACAGAGGTGGGATTTGTTTCTGAAAGGCTTCTCTGTGCCTTGCCTGAAGTTCTTTGGCTAGTTTACCTTAACTAAAATACATACTTTATTTAGGAAGGAGTAGAGGTATTTGTGCTTTAAAGAACCCTGAAGACTGTCTGCTGTCATAGTGATTTCAGCTTTTGTGGAACCTGAGTGACGTAATACAGACAGGGCTGGATGGGTTACTGCGAGGCAGATTCCAAGAAGAGAGGGGAGTTTTTTTTCAAATTTGAGGAGCTAAAGAATGTTTCAGTTTTTATATGCCTGTTATGCCGGTCTTTTTTTTCTCTTTTTTTTCTTTTTTTCTTTTGTTTTTTTTTTTTTTTTTTTTTTTTTTTCCATGTGGACCATACATAAGGAGATGCAGAATGAAAGAAAAAGATACTGAGATCTGTGATATGACATAACTTTTAAAAAATGACTACTGGGAGGGCATGCTTCCACAGCTGCATACCTCTAAAGATAACAGTCAGTGCATCCTGAAAATCAGTCCTCTTAAAGTGTTTCTGCGTAGATATCCAGAAGGAAAAGGTACATAGGACCATATATTTGATATAAATATCAGGAACTGCAGTTATACCCGTGTGCATTGTGCATGTGGTACACATATGGATACTCACATAGATCTGACTGTAGATCTAACTATAATGCAAGCAGGTAAATTCCAGCTACAGTTAAGCTGTATGCCAAAATGACCTAAAATGTACCTAATTATTTTATGTGAGCAGTAAAAATAAAATACCAAGGTAAAATGATATTGTACTACTTATGCAATTATTTCAAACTGAATATATAATACAAAATAGTGATTCAAGAGGGTTGCCGTATTGAAAACAAGTTTCTTCCATTGTGGCGAGTGGAAAAGCCCACTGTAATCAGCCTGTTCAGCTAATCATTCCAGCAGTGCTGTTTGTGACAGTCTACTTAGCAGTCTGTCAGCAATTCCATTAGAAAGATAATTTTTCAGGCATTTATAATTTCAACTACAAAAAAAAAAAAGTTGTTTCAAAGTGAAATTTAAAACACCTGGACTCATACAGACACGGAGGAATAGAATTCCTTCTACCAGTGGCTTTGGAAAGGTCTGATCCCGTGCCACCAAAGCGAGCAAGAATTTTCCCTTTTATGTGAGGGAGTAGGATTGAACTGAATCCATCTCCATGTGAGGCAGAACTTCTTTCCTGTGAGGGTGACAGAGCCCTGGCACAGGCTGCCCAGAGAGGCTGTG
>JAYECN010496195.1:0-15098 GCA_035222435.1 Microcambeva ribeirae
GGGTTGGACTAGATGATCTCTAGAGGTCCCTTCCAACCCTAAGCATTCTATGATTCTATGATTCTATGATTCTAGGTGTGCAGGGCATTTATGGCCTGCTGTGGGACTGGAGTTGGACTCAGATATCAGTTCCCAGGATCCTATTTGCACTATAGTTCGCCTCACTGAGACAATTCAGCTGATAAACTTTCTCAGATCAGCCTCCTGACATTGCATAAATAAACTTTTCCAAAGATGAAAATAACAAATGATAAAGGAAACTCTGTTTACTAAAAATGGAATAAAATGCATTTTCTATATGATGTTTTGCCCAGATGCAGTGCAGTCAGAAGTCTCAGTAGAAATCTCTGTTTTGTGTCACTCAAGGAAGAAACGATGACTGCAAAATCCAGCAAACCTTGATTTGGGAGAGGAAGACCTTTTATTTTCCCTTTAATGATTTCAAATCCCTAGGGCGTAAAAAAAACTGTAAGGATAGAAGAGGAGTAGAGAAGAGGTCAACACCTTTGAGTGATAAGATACCATTTGGATGGAGGCTGGCAGGTGGCAAGGCAAGCAGGAAAAAAGACAGTAAACAGAGATACCTACTTATAAAAGGAAAGCAGAACTGCAAAAAGAAGCTTCTTAAATAAAAGAAAGCTGAGCTCTTTTAAAAAGCTTAACGTGTACTCCTCTGGGTGGGTTCAAAATACGGCTGAAGTGATAAAGCTGTGGTTCTGATCCAAATAAATGAAAACAGAGGAAATGCTCCCATTAATTCTAACAAGTTTCAGATCAATCCCCTGATGAATTGCACTGCTTACTGGCTGATAGCTGAGCTATGCTAGCTGTCAAACAGCTAAGAAGTCTCTCCCCTGGGTAGCTTGGCATATAACCCTTAGGTATCCTTACAAATCAACATGGAGAATGACATGCAAAGAAAGGAAAATGGGCATTTGTGATGTCAGACACCATCCGTCTTCAATTAAGTTAGCTTCCGAAATGTTTCAAGTATCCAGGCTCTTTTTGAAAGCCCAATTGACCCAGAAGCCTTTAACAAAGCAATCCTTAAAACCAGTCACATAGTTAGTTTGTTTGCTTGATGGGGGGTTCTTAATGCCATAAACCCTGGTGCAGAAGTTAATAATTTCATACATTATCACTTTGAATATGCAATAGAAACCTCAAGGAAGCTGTTTGAACTTTCCTTTAAAAGAGGACAGATTGCCTTTATTGTGTGCACGACTTCATGGCTTGTTTGAGGCCAGGGCAATTATGAGATGAATGACTTCCCTCTTGCTGTTGTTGTGTAGGCTTAGTGTGGTGTGTGTATTGTTTTGGGCTTTTTGTTGGTGTTTTTTTTTTTTTTATGAAAGTGGAGACCATGTAATAAAACAACACAAAGATGACAAGTAATGATCAAAAATGGCAAGGCCACTGCTGACTTGGTATTTTATTATCTTGTAAATGACTGAATTCAAATAACAGCTACGTTTCTGTGGAGGCTATTCTTATTGGTTTACCACTCCAAGTCTGGGGGTGTGATTTTGTGCTGTAAATGCCATAGGTAAAAAGGCAAGAATGAGACTTGGAATCTTGGAAAACTATGCTACTTTTCTTTTCCTTTTGGGATGTATGTCTATGTCACAGGAGAAATCACTAGCTAATTTATTCATTTCTATTCACTTGTTCCATGAATCGTCTCACTAACTAAGCAAATGAGTGAGATTCTGCATTTTCTAACTGAACATGCCAATTTATAATTACAGAATTTTTTCTACTGCCTTCTGAAGAACTCCTTTTCTAATAGAAAATAAAGTGATGATAGAGTTGCAAGATTACCTGAAAGTAGAATTGCATTCACAGGAATAAAAGAAGTGCTGTTGCATCTAGCTGACTTCTTTGAATTGACTTTTTTATAAAGTGTTCAGCATACAGTTATTAATTACCAAAGAATCAGGAGTTAGAGGATGAAATCTATAAAGAAGCATTTGCCAACTGACAATTCTTTAGCAAAGGGGCACAAAGAAAAGAAAAATACTCTTTTGTCCTAGGAGACAAGTAGATGGATACAAAGATCGATAGATTGGTAGATAACGCACTTCATATTAACTATTGTGGATTTGCTCTATGGTTCCTGATGAAGTTCTTTCAGGCAGAATTAGGATTTGAAAAAAATATTATTCCGAAAAAGTACTACTAAACATTTTATGTCATTTTATGTCTGTATTGTGTGACAGTTACAGTCAAAATACGAAGGCAAGCAAAAAATATGTTTTCGGTACGAAATTGGTAGTGTTCCATGTCAGATATTACTGTAGGCTTATGTTGCACATATACTCTTTGCACATTATCCTATTTAATATAATCTTGAAAAACATTACCTGGAAACAAGTGTGATGTATTTATCATACATGCCTTGGAGATTACACTATTTAGGAAGAATTTTAAAAAATCACAAATTTAAGGTCTATGATAGATTCCTGGACGCAATTTATTTACTTATCCCCATGTTCTTGGTACTTGCTGAGTGTCACAGAATAGATCTAAGAAATTGTATATCTGTTAGTAATCCACAATTTCATCACTGAAGGTTCAAATGGCCACCTTTGTGACCTCTCAAAAATCAGGATCGTATTTGCTTAGCTCCATAAATAGAGATGTTCTGTAAAGTCTACTGATTTACATCTACAGTAGGAAAATGTCATTTGTAAAACAAGGTTTGTAGGGAGACATGACCTATTATTAGTCCTGTTGATATAGTTTTGAAAAAAAAAATAAATGGATAAACCACTCTATTTCTTTATCTGTAAGTCATTATGATTACAACATCATAGCTACTACAGTATAATGTCTGGCATTTGGGGGTCATTTGATATATTCAAAGTGCATTGCAAGAATGAATAACTGCATTAAATTATTTCTTATAATATCATCCCCAGTTTACTGACCTGATTTGTAGCAGAGAGGTGAAACCGTGCTTCTGGCTCTGTTCAGTGAAGCAGAGGAAGATGGAAGAGCAGTACATGTTTCTGGAATCATAACTTCATGTTGATACATAAAGAGTTTGACCTAGACTTGACCATTGGCTCGTAGCATTAAATGATCTAAATTATATTTGATAGCAGTATATCCTGAAAAGGAAGAGATAGCTATTCCCTCCAAACTTTTAACAATGTTGATTCTTTAATCTTCAATATTATTTGGATTCTGGGCAGAATGTTTTTCAAACCAGTCCCAGGCTGATGTCCTGTGATGTCCCGTCTGTGTGCAGAGTCCTGGCCCCGGCAATGCTGAGGACACAGCATAGTGTCCTCATCACCATGTGGATAAACAGCCTTGCTGTGTATTGACACTGACAACATTATGTGCAAAAGAATAGAAACTAATTGCTATCAATCCAAGTTCATAATTATATACTGTGAGTCATCCTATAGAAAATACTGCCTTTTCCTTAGAGCATTTATCTTATTCAGAGAAGTAAAGAACAATACAGAGTACATACGTGCTGTCTTTCTACAAATATATAACTACATATAGGTGCTTAATAACTAACATTTCCCAGCCTCTTTATACTCAAATTGAGATACTTGGACCTAAATGACCTGATAGACAACTGCAATTTGGTGCAGAATTTCCAATGCTCAATTCCATATGCAGCATAAACTTGCATTGACAACACAGCTCATTTTAAGCATTTTAGATTAAGCTGACAATATTTGCTTTTAATCCAGGACTGAAAACACTTCATGAAAGTTTTGTTTCATTGTTTGCATTTCTAGTCAGAACAGTATGGTTAAGGATGTCAAATTTTTGAGCTTTATTACTTTCTTTCTTAACCAATCATGAAACCTCACCTCCCAGGCTTGATTTTATTTAATGTTTTCTATCTGTCTCTCATATGCCTGCTAGATAAAGTGTAAAACATATAAGGTTGTACTTTTCTATGAGGTAGTAAGAAGAATTATTTTATTAGTATGGCAATGTATATGCTGAATTATTTTAAAGTTCTGCCACCTTTAATGAAAAAACAGTAATTTTGAAATGTTAATTAAAAAATGTTAAGAAATCTTGAAATGAACTTTAAAAAGACATCTGAGGTTCATTTGCATCATTCATTTTTAAAACTTGTAAATAAAAACTACTTGTAAAGTACTTGTAAAATACAAGATACTTGTAAATTAAAGTAACCTTAATTGTTTTTCTTCCCATTTTTGTTGCAATTTCCAATGCAAATACAAATTAAGAAATGTTATTTTTTACTGTACCAGAAGGACTGTGTATGCTGATAGCACTTAAAAAGCAATTGTCATATTGCAAAGCTTTTTTTTTGCTTTGTTTTGTTTTTCCTACTGGATATTTCTGTTGCAAAATTATGTTGAATTCTCCAGAGCTAAAACATGTTTTTCTTATTTCTACTTGTCTGAAGAAACTCTCAGTAATGGGTAAAATGTTAACCTTACTGAAACTGTGAGGAAACTTTTCATTGGTGAGGGAAGGAGACAAGGTTTTACACCACAAAGTCCTTCAGACACAGTAGCTGTGAGTGGTGGTTCCTCAGTCTTTAATATGAGACAAATGATGGGATGGAATGGGATGAAAAAATGGGATGGAACAAGAATATTTGATACTGGTGCAGAAAACAAGACAGTCCACTAGACAATGTGTTCAAGTAAGCACATAAATATTACGTTTTGTCTTTTCTTCACAGCATATGCAGGAAAGAGAACTATATAAGATCTCTTAGGGAGTTCTGCTCCCCTACTTCTTTCTTTCCTCTCACTAGTAGAACGGTAGGTCTGAATTTTCAGCTCATATAAATCAATGTAATGCTAACATTTTACAGGAGTGAAACCTAAACAGCCTGAATGGACTGTATTCTTAATCTTCTTTTGTTTGTTACTTTTGTTGCTGTTTACCCGTATTTAACTCAAATTCTTAGTAAATATCTGGAATCCATCTCCCCTTGTAAAACATTCCTCATTCTTTTGATCTCTCTGCTTTCATTTTGATTTTCTTCTTCCCTTTATGCATTTTTTTTCTCTTCCACCTTTTCGCTGATTTTGCCATCAGTGCACACATCAAAAACTGTCAGGAAGCATCATTCATATTTTGGGTAGCTCTTCAAAGAAGTGGCCGCTTGGACATTTCTTAAATATAAGCGTGGAGCTTTTTTCTGTTATTTCTTCTGTTGAGCTACAGAACTAGAGATATTTAATTAGTTCATTTATACAGAAATATTTCAAAGTAAACACTGTTGATAAATCTTGAAATAGTAGGAAAAGTAGAAAAAAGTAGACAGAGACTAAAACAGTGGTTCTACCCCACTGTCTACATGGAGCATGAATAGTTGTTATTGTAGCCTTGGTCCTTAAGAAGTAATCACAACTATCTTTGAGAAAAAAGGAGGAAAGTTCTTTTTATTTTGCTTTTCTTTTTTAAAATCTTTAATATTCTATATAACAAAGGCAAATCGATTCATCTCTAGATTTGGCCCTTGAAAAATTCAGATAGATTTCTTTTTTTAATTTACTCATTTTAATTTAGGTCATTTGTTTTCTTCCACTATCTCTATCTCTTCAGCTTTTCTTTATCTGTACTTAATATCTTGTTCATTTCTCATAAAGTGATACTTTGTTTTCTCCCGCTTTATCCTTTATCCTAATTACTTAAACCATCAAAGAAATTACTATTCTTTCACAATAAATAGTAATATAATGCAATGAATTTGAATGTTTTGTTTTTTGCTTGAACCCAACAGTAACACCAAATAATAGCATATGCTGAGCATTTGCAACCCTCATAAAGTTGTCTTCATCCATTCACCAAGCCAAGTTTTGCCTAGTGTATTCAGCCTGCACTGAAGTAAGTTCATTGGAGTCATCTACAGAAAAGAAAATTGAGACTGAAAGAGGATTGCTGCCCTAACAGTATTATCTAGATTATACCATCCTGCAGCTTTTCTGAACAAGAGCCCCTTGATAACAGTAACAGGAGTTTGAGGAATAGGTATCTGAAAGATTTTACCTTTCTTAACAATAAATCATCCTTAATGCTGAATATTCACAAAGATTAACTAGAAGACTCTGTTACACGCTATAAAGTTACACCAGGCAATCCCAATTTAAATATTCTTTGGATGAATGAATCAGCATTTACATGTTGCTAAATCAGAACATTGTTATTCTGGTGGGTTTTAATCTAATATGCAATATAAAACAGCCTTACATTTTTAATGTAAATTTAGTGGAAATGGAAATACTATTTTGACAGCTATTAAGAACAAAGAGTTTGATTCACTCATGGTTTGAAGGAATATGAAAAGGTCAAGATTAAACTCCCTCCAAAGATCAGCTTAATGATACACAGTACACTGAAAGACTCAGCTTCTTTGTAATGAACTGTAAGAATACAGTAAAATGTGGAAGTTTGTATTGCACAATGTTTAATTCATGGAATGCTCAAATAAATATGCAAATAGAAGGCTTTTTCTATATTAAATGCCATAAATACACTCCAGTAATATGCAGTGTTCATAATCAATGTACATAGCATTGTGCTTTAGTTAACAGAAACAGTATCATCTCTAGGTGAAATAATGAAGCTTTAAGTGAAAATAATTATGACTTTTGAAAAATTCTAAGTAACATTAGTTCTTTTGTCTTATCATGGGTCTCTGTTTTGGCTAATACAGAGACATGATGCGCTTAAAATGGTCCTTTCTCCCATGATAAACATGGCGTGTAAGAAGCATTTTAACAATAAGGATCCTAGAGAATCTTCTAAAAATACCACAATAAATAAATACACCCCCAATTTTCCCAACATGATTTATTACTTTTTGTTAATAATGACAATAAATCTAATATAATAAACACAGGGACTATAATAGAAACAGAAAATATTTTCAATAATTCACCATTCAAGTTACTACTATGCCTACAGGCAAAGGAGGCTTTTCAATACATCTAAATGGCTGACAGACTGTGGAAAGAGTTGAAAAAGATCTGTGAATGAAGCCCATATTTCTCAATTGTTTGGCAACCTCCAGTTCTTCTGTAAATCAAGAAACTTAATAAAAAACTCAATAAATGAATTAAAATCTGAGTAACCTGATCTGACCTCAGAGCTGACCCTGCTTCCAGCAGAAGGTTGCACTAGAGACCTCTTGAAGTCTCTTCTTCCTTATGTCCTCCTATGATCCTATGATGTGGATGTGTTTCTATAAGGTATGTGTTTCATATGCCTCTGCTCTGCTCCAGTCATGTTAAAAAGCTTGAGAAGGACAGAGACCAGGTAATCCCCCATTATAAACAGTGATGATAAATAAACTTAAAGTTGCTTAGTTCTAAGATTTGTCACTCATGAAAATTTAGCATGCATTTTCTGGGAAAGAGCAAGTATTTTACAGCAGCTGCCATGTATGGAAACTACAGCAATTTCTATATAGTGATAAATAAAACTGTACAACTGCCTTGGAGATATAACTGAAAGCACAGTTTATATCAATATGTTAAATGTTAAATGACTTAGCAAGGTTCCACAATTTTCGTATCAGAAAGGTAATCCTGATTTCTCAGCTCCCATTCCTGCTATGATATATTTAAAGAAATAATGCTATTCATTTATTTATTCTCTAAATATCTACGGGATTATATTGATACTAGTAACAGTAACAATGCTGATAAAAGTTTTGTAAGTCCATCTATCCTAAAGTGTCCTTGCTAATGGCACTAACTTGTAGGGGAAAAGAGAATTGTTCATGTATTATTTTAAAAACTATTGACTTGGAGAAGGATGCCAGAGTGAAGACACAAGAAAAACTAGCCTTCTCTCTAACTACATGAGAGGTGTAGCAAGTAGTGAAACCATACTGATTACTATGGTTCTAAAACAGCAGCCATCAGTCTGGCTTCGTTTCTTTTCTCCAATCTTCGGCTATTTAGCACTTGGCATCTATGCTGCTGCACCAATTGTATGAGTTAATTTGTTTTTCCATTACTGAGTGATAGGGTCACAAATGGTAAAGTAAGACAGGCTATTAAACGTGATCTACACAACAGTGTCTTGACAATTTCTGTATGAAAATGACAACTTTTGGTTGAAATTAACCTTTTAGACAACTGGTTGGCCTTAAATTAAACTCCTAGAAGGTTTTAAGCAATGATATAGTATTTATTTTTTTGACTTCAGGTAGATATTTACATCTTAACAAATTTTCTAGACTCTTTATTTTGTTTTGAGAATTTACAGTGTTTTTTTTTTTTTTTTTTTTTTTTATAAAGAGACACATATACTTATCATTTGCAATCCTTTACCTGAAAGTGACTTAGTCTTAACAAGGTCAGATCAATATTTTCTTAAAAAAAAGCTCATCTGGCTAGCTCAGATACATACATCTACACTGTGGACATTCAGATCCCATCAGCAGGTTTTACAGTTGTCTATCCTGGCTTCCTAAAATTACTAGAATTCTCTCTTTCAGGCTTAACATTCCTTAAGCACACCTCAAGCTCCAGATCAGCCTGCTCTAGGGAAATAGGCCTCTCTCCTTCCAACATTTGCCAAGACCCAAGCGCAGACAGGGGGAATGCACTATTTGGCCTAGTTGCTAAGAATATTCTGAGAAGTTACACGAAGCTCATACTATTATCTATATTTTTTGGTACCCTCAGGGCACAGCATTTTCCTTACCACTATGCTGTTAACTATTCTGAGAAAGGATGTGCTGCATCTCCATTCTCTCTGTCCTCTTGCATCTGGGCAATTATGCAGTAGTATTTTAAAGGCCATGACCTAAAAGAACAGGAAGAAAAGGAGCCTACTTCCAGCCTAAAACTGTGCTCCTGAGATGTGTTTGAATCTTTCCAACAGAAAAAAACTCTAACAAACAGCCATATTTACTAATCCTATACAAGGTCTATAATTACTACTTTTCTAAGAACTTTGTGTTTTAAATGATGCAAAATAAAGGTAACTACTATTTTCTTTAAATGAGCTATTTCATGAACAGATACATAAATGTGAAGCTTATTGGAGAATAGGACAGACAGGCAGTTCTGGCTGACGTTCAGAAGCAAAAGAAGGAAGGAGTGGATGATGTGTGATCTGATAGAGATAAAAACAATGAATATGCTGACTAAGAGTTTTGAAAGACTTTGAAAGTCATAATCTGGAATAGTGAAAAACAGGATGTGGAAGACAAGGGCATTTGAAATGTGGCTAGTTCTGGTTTGGAAGAACTGAATAACCTGGCAGTGCCCTGGTGTTATACCGCAGGCACTGTGTTATAGCTGTGCTGGCAACTGCTAGAGAGACCAAAACATTAAAAAACCTTATCCTAAACATGCTTCTCCAAAACACTCTTCTTCCAGGTTCAGAGGAAGGCTAGGATACTTTCTCAAATATCTGTCTGAGTCTAGTCAATCATGTAATGTATGTCTTGCAACAAAGCTACATGTAATACAAATGATGAAAGAGAGTCTGAAAGATGTGAATCTTCATAGTATCATTCACCTCTCTCCTTCCTTCTCTGGAATAATGTATATAAAATAGTGTCATGCAGTGACAGTGAATTACAGCATAATCAGTAACATAATTCACAGAGCCTTCAGCTCATTCAGTGTTTGGTTTCATATGGGCTTGCAGATGATATAACCTGGGCTGTCAGAGTGATTACCTATTTGATTTGCAGATAACAGTTATATCCCTGTTTACAACTTTAATTAATACAAATCCATTTTTTCCTAATGTACAGTTGTTGTGGGCATTGGATTCCATAACACTCTTGCTGTCACAGGTAATTTTAAATGTTCACATATGAATTAACAGAAGCTTTGAGAGAATAAAAAGTGAAGCTGTCATTGTCTCTGTTTTCTAAATTCAAAGACTATATTAAAACATCCCCTTTGGTGGCTTTTGTGCATCTATTGTCCTGTACCTTTATAATGTAAATTATTTATTTGATGAATACATTTGCAGAGGAGCTCAGCGATATTATCAGAACAATTCTCTTATGAGCATGAGCAGATTGAGACTGAAACCTCCCAAAGGCCTTACTACTAATGTCTGTGGTCCTTTTGTAATACCAGAAATCATTCTGGCATGATAAATTCCTCAGTAATCTTGCAGTGGTTTTTGGTTAGAACCAATCAAGTGTCTTCTGAGTAAAGTTTATGGCTCCATGGTAATTAATAATCTATGATCTCTTAAGGACATTATGTTGAAAACATTGTTTTCCATTAGTGACCTTTTACAACCCATTCTTCAGCCTAATTATTCCTACTAGAGCACTTTTTTTTTAGCTGAGGGTGGGACCATAATGTGGAGGGAGTCAGACAAGAGCAGTCTCTGCAGCTAACGACAAGGCATCTCTTTGATAATCTGTCAGTCCCTGGTAGCACACCGCTGAACATTGCAACTGGTGACATATCAGGTTGAGTGATATTTTTTTTGCCATAAACATTTGGCCATAAACATTTTTGCCATAAACATTTGCCATAAACATTTTTGCCATAAACAATTTTGTCATAAACATTTGCCATAAACATTTTGCCAACACACATTTTTTGCCATAAATCAATCCTGGGCAGCCTTGAAATGGACCTTTGATGTTGGTCACTAACAAAACAGAGTGGCATTGAGATGAACATCTTCAAATATTTGTTCCAAACTGATCTTAGGTGTCAACAGAATTAGATTTATAGGAGGAATTGACTTGTTCCTTGGTAAAGTTCTGCCATCCTTTGTTAGGGGAATGACAGAGAAATAATGCGGCCCTAATTAGGGTAGAAGAGATAGAAAAATCTGGCTCTCAATAAAATTGTCCATGTAGTAGTCTATAACAGTTGCAATGATCCATTGATTACAGTCTGAACTTCCATGTCACATGTAAAGTTAATTTCTTTATGAGTAAATATTATACAAGCCTGTAAAGTAATAAAAGCCTTACAGGACATGACAGAGCCACCTGTTCAACTTCTTTAGGTTAGGTCAATGTTACTGAAAAGTTATGCTCTAGATCTGCTGTAATATGAAATCTAGCAATCTGTTCTTTCATTTTCACAGCATCTCTAACTCAGTACGAATTTGCAATAAGATTATAAATTACGAATTTACAGTAAAGTTACTAGTAGTTCTGTCAAGAAAATGAACATAAGCAAACTATCAACATTCACAGAAAGAAACTGCATTTGTAGATTGCCTTATGAGATTGTTTACTGATATGAAATTAAGCCCCGAGCTAACAATTTTTCACCTCCTCCACAATTTTTTATTTTATTTTTATTTTTTACAAAACAGTTTTGATGATGGAGGCTCTGATTCTTAGAGATAAATCAATGAATATCCTATTATTTTAATGCTTGTATTTACAATAGTTTATTTATAGCTAATTATGGTTATGTCAATACAGCATTGTGCTACACAGCCTGATGCTGAGTCTGGGTTTTAGATATTAGCAGTCCCTACCCATCTACCACTGAGCAGTTCGGTATCTTGCATGGACTTGAAGCTTACCAGAATTCATGGATAAGCTTATCCTTTCTACTTGTCTCATGGATAAGTTATACCTCTGTGAGCCTCACTAATTCTGCTATGGCAGCATCCCAAGGATGCTTAGGATCTGAAGTGTGCTCCGAGATCTTATCTACTGAATCAGATGCCCTACCTTTACCACAGCCCAGGGATATGATCTACACACCAGGTATGAGAGAGCTGTGTTCAGTCCCTTTCTCTGTGCAAATGAGGTAGACTTGTAAAGAGATTTCCTTAGGTGAGGATTTTAAACATGGGAACATGACATCATCAGAGGCTTTAAATAGCTGGTTAGACAAACATGTGCTGGAAATAGTCTTGACTCCTGCCATTCTGGGACAGTAGCTTGTATTATATGATCTCTGAATGACCCTCCAGCCTCATCTATCTGGGGTCTGTGAAGCTCCTTGGGCCATTAGTCTGAATTTAGGCTTCACTATGCAATGCATGTTGTGATTCTCAAATCCTCTTTGCAAATCTGTCCGTCTCCGACTTCCATCTGTATATCAAGGAAAAATGCACCAAAGATCATGCAGAATACAATTACAAGCTCTCTGATGCATCAGCATTGGGTTCTTTCAGCATAAGACCATGTTAGTTCATTTCTAATTAGGAGCTTCCTAATGTGTTCCTGTAAGCAAAAACTATGAGGCTATTTACATCTGAAGTAAGTACTTAAAATAGATGTATCAGTATTTCATACATTGATGAAATTATTCTCATGAGCCCTGTTAAAGAAAGACGTCAGTATTTTTTTTTTTTTTTTTCCCTAGGAGGTGAACAAAGGTGAAGTGACTTAGTCAAAATCACATAGGAAATTTGCAGCCCAGCTTGGGAGTTGAATATAGTGGGCAATTCAGAAGCCTTTCACTTCCTTTCTAAATCATCTGTAACAACCAGCCTAAAGCAACACCTATTCTTCTGATGAAGCAAGATCAATTTATTATTAAATACTGTTGGGGTGGACAGGTGGTAGAACATTTCTACAGGGCTGTTTTGACTGTGTTCTTTGGAATGAGGGTAAGAATAATAAAAAAAAATCGTGACTAGACTTACATTTTTTTTTTAAAAAATGTCTCAAAAAAGTGAAGATCAATTCAATGACTGAGAAACTCAAAATAAATGCTCAACTGAGTGTACTAAGATGAACTCTGAATTATAATTGCAGGTGGATTTCAGAGGTTGGGAGTTGAAATAAACAATTTAGAATTGTTCAGGATTGGTATAACCTGTCTTCAGTGAAGACTGACATGTTTACATGCATTTCATGCCAGCCAATGATTGTAGTAAGCAGCAAAATATTGCTATTCATTTCAGGCTCTCCCCTGGAAAAGAGATCACCTGTAATTCAATGAGGAAGCAGAGAACATTTGCAGGGCAAAAAGAAAAGGATCAAATCATATTCACGTTGCCTGTACATCAGACCAACTGAAAACATTTACCAAAACACAACAAATGAATTTCATTCATATAGTTGAAACTTCCCACAAACTCAGAACAATGTAAAGTAAGCTCATTTGAGAATAAATAAACTCAGCAATGCCCTATGGCACAAAAATAACAGACTAAACAAATGATTTTGTTCTTATGCAGTATAGGAGACAGGTTGTATGAATTTGTTAACCAGTACTGCCTATAAAGTGAGGAGGAAAATGTCCAGACTCAGAATGTTTGCTCACTTATACAAATGGGGAATTTTACAAAGCAGCATAGCTTGCTAATTCCTTAGGAACAAAAAGAAAGCAAAACAAAAAAACATTCTGAAATATTGCATACCAAATCCTTTATAATAAGCTCACCACAATGATTATTTTAGATATTTATATCTGCATGCATATATATACATATGCATATACATAGACAGAGATGAATGCTTCTGAATTATTGTGCCTTTTAGGTGGAATCTTATATGATGAAAATGTTTTTTCTTAATGACTGAAATATCTACTATTTTGCTTAAACAAACAACACAAATACAAGAAAAGACTGCTTTTGACTTGGGAATGAAGAAAAGATAAGCATTAATAAGAAAAAAAAAAGGGGGGATTGCTAAAAGCAACAGTCTTCTTTTAAACACCTACTTTAAAGATGCAGTAATTTGCATCTAAAAATTTTGAAGGGCTAGGTTAAAGAAAACAGAGTGGAAAAATGATCTTACAAAAAGCTAGACCTGCTTTTGTAACTTTAAGAGTGGGCTAGGTTGTCAAAGGAAAATATTTTAGGGGAAAAGTTGATAAAATTCATTAATTTAATTAATTAACGATCATTAATTAATGATAAAATTCATTAATTTAAAAACACAGTGTTTATACCATGCTCCACAAAGCTATCTATTTACACGCAAACCCTTTATAGCCTTTTTAATTATGGAAACTAGTCCAATCTCCTTTATATTAAATTAGTGTCAGTTTGAATAGCAGCTGGAATGTCATAATGTTCCTACTCTCAGGCAAAATGATATACATCTATCAATTCAATATTTTGAATATTTTTAGGTATCCACCACTATTTATAGGCATATAGGATGTTCACTTATAAACATTTTATGTCTGTCCTCAAGAGATTCAGCTACTAGGTCAATTTAGCTGTGCAAAGATTTACAACAAAGGCAAATTATTTAGTAAGTGCAAACATAGCAGCACCATTTTCCGGTTATTTGCCAAAAAGAATCAAATAACACTTTAGTGTTAAAACTTCAAACGCTTGTACATACATTAACTGATCACCCCATGTACTTCTGCTTTGTTATACAATAGGTAGACATATTTACATCACCTGTTCATATCATATTTTTCATTCTTCAACAAAGACTGTTGTGGACTACTGGTTAGGCCAGGGCAAAGTGAAAAGAACCAGCAGAAGATATATATATATATAAAAGAAGATGCTGAAATTAGTTGCTGTGAGAGTTGGATCATTTCTTGTGCATAGTGCATTTGAATTTAGAATTTTTAACTTGAATGAAACGCCCACAGATTTTCATTGACAAATCTGTTCGCCATTTCCTTATGTTTAGTACAGTTCAAGTTTATTAAGATAATACTTTGTCCTTGCTTTCCTCAGGAAGTGAATTTGATGCAGGGGTCCTTTCTTATTATACGTACAAGATTACAGCATTGGGATTGTACATGCCAATTTAATATATGCTCAGGACAGAGAAAAGTGGCTGTAGAATTCTGGAAGATGATACAAGAATTTGGAACAAAATAATACAGGAGTTATCATATTTTAGGGAGCCAGCTGGAAAATGAGAATGATGCTTCTGAATCCTGTCTGGAATTTATTTCTAACCCAGTGTAGAAAGTAAGAATAGGTTTTCCAGGAGAGCTCAGCTGAGCAACCTGCCTAGGAACAGGCACAGATGGAAACACAGTTCTACTTTCTGCCCAAGCTAATGCACAAAAAAGTCTTGAAACTTCCATGTTCTAGATGAATCAGCCTGACCACCAAACTGCAGCATCAGGACACAGAAATGGAAAGCTGTATTTTATATAGATATCACCTTAGAATCATAGAATCATAGAATGCTTAGGGTTGGAAGGGACCTCTAGAGATCATCTAGTCCAACCCCCTTGCACACGCAG
>JAYECN010496204.1:0-83409 GCA_035222435.1 Microcambeva ribeirae
AAAAGAGTGTTAAAAAAAAAAAAAAAAAAAAAAAAAAAACCTAAAAAAAAAAACCATACAGGCCATTTCGTGTAAACCACTTAGAACCCATCTTAGCTTAGCACACAGACCACAGGATTATAGAAGAATCTGGGCTGCAATGGGGTAAATGAGAAATTTTGTTGCTGCTTTAGTCAGTTCAGTTTCCAGGTTATACCTGCCCTCAGTCAGGTGGGAGCGACTGCTCCAGTGTCTGCCTAATTCTCTGAGCTCTACATTTCTGAGGTAGCTCCTAGACCAAGCATCTTGCCTGCTGCTTTCCACCAGCAAATAATGGCATCTTTCAAATACTAGTGCGACTAACAGCCAGGTGCACGGCAGCAGGCCTGATGCTTATAATTCACCAAAATTCATGGGGTATGTGTACAGGACAAGTCTTAAGCTTGAGCTTGAAGGAGCTTTTGGTAACACTAGTTGAAACTTGTCCCTGTGCCTCCCGTTGCCAGCTGGACTGCCACGGCCTTACCTGGCTTTCTGGGTGAAAGCACTCGAAGGCAACTGAGAGAATCCAGAATGCGACGTGATTTAAAAATGCAAGAACTCTGTGGAACATCTCAGGAGCTTTTCAGATCTCTGGCAAAGCACAAGCTACAGCACAGCCCGCGCACCCCAGCAGGCTGCTCCCCAAAGGACGGGTGTTCCAGGGAATGCGCCGCGGCCCAAGGAAAGGGCAGCGGTAGCGTCAGCACTGCCAACCTTCCAGAACCCAGCAAGTCAAAACTACCAACAGCTAATACGACAGGAAGCAAACTAGGCTAGGAAAGCCATGTAGTATTTAAACTGTGTGTTTTCTAATCCAGTATTACACACAAATGCCCAAGAATATGAAGAGTTTGCTTTGCTCCAGGAAGAGTTTGCTGGAAAAGAGTCAAAGCCAGCCCAGAGCCTTGGGGAGAGGCCTAAGGCTTCAAAAGGCAGCAGTGCTTGGGAAAGCTGCAGTTCGTGCAATGCGAGAACTGCGGGGGGAAGCAATCTTGCACGTGATGATGACTTGCTAAGGTTTTGCCGTCATTAAAAAGAAACATTAATAAAAGAAGCCTTATAGAAAATAGATTGTGACAGATTATTTTTATCTAGATGAGCTCCCTTTCCCATTTCATGACACAGCTGCACAAATGCTTGTAGAAACAGAGAGCAAAAGACAGAAATGAGAGGCCCGTCTAGAAAGCAGAGGAAAGAAACCACTTTTCCAGTAGCAGCATGGAAGCTGAGATCTAAGTCATCTTGTATTGATAACATCAAGTCTTTTTAATCTTTTGCAGTATCTGAAATCAACCAGAGGTAATGCTGAAACTCTTCGAATTCATCCTTCCTTATGCTTATGAAACTTAAATTAACTGTTTAGTGTGGACAAGCTTGTAAGAACAGTATTCTTTGTTTAAAAAGAGTTAGGAATCATCTTGCTCAGGAGACATATGCTTTTATCAGCTGCACAAGGGATCTTAAGAATAAGGGATTTCTTTTGCAGAATTGGGCTTTAGCTGAAATGGGGGTTTAAGTAGGCCACGTAATTGGTGATTCCTACAGCACACACCAGTGCCCTCAGGTGAGCTACACAGGGCTCTGCTACGTTACTGGCGGTCACAAACACGATACAATCCACAACCCCTTTTCTCTGATAAACCTCTCTGCACCTCCATCCTATAAGATACAGATAGCTCTTCACCTCCAACTGTATACTACATACTTACTACCATAAAATCAAGACCAAATCTAAGTTAAATAGGCTTTCTTTAAAAATAATTCAAACTTCTCACCCAATATAATCCGCGCATTTCCCCTCCTCACGTGATGAACGTGCTTTTGATGAAGAGATAATATGAAACAAACACAAAAGCACCTTGCAAAGAGAATGAAGGAGCGACGTTTGCTCTGGGCTAGAGCTGCCAGACACAGTGGAGTAGCAGCACCAGGACCCGCGCACTGACCCTTCCACGCTACGAGCCAAGGAGCGACAACGTGCCGTCGCTTCAGCTTATTCCACATACTGTACGTTTCTAAGTGAGTTCACACCTCCAGCCTCAGCACTCTACTCACTTCAGCCTATGCTTAACAGTCCCGTCGTGGGCCAGCAGCCCAGGTCCGCGTCTCCCTTGGAACGTGCATGGCCAGCAAACACGTTCGCCCCGACACACGGAACAGGTGCTTCCCGAAGCCGGTCTACAGGAACACGCCTTGCTCACAGATTACGTACACGGAGGCAATAGCCTGCAAATGGCAGAGTTGAAAGAAAAAACGCATGATTTTCCTTTCTTCACTGAACTTCAGCTTCTCGCATGGCGGAGGGAGGAAGACTGGAACAGAGCAAGGCCGGGCAGCCTCGCAGCCGTGGCTGCGCTTGCTGCACAGCCGCTCCCGCCTCCGGGACAGCAGGACAAACTGTTCTAAGCAGCTGAAATCATCTCAGCTTTCATCAACAGCGCTGAAGGGCAGCTACGCATTTGCCTGCCCTCTACGTAGCTTCAGGCAGTTTGGAAACAAGCACTTAATATTGAACAACTCACTTGTTGAAAACCATCATGCAAGAATCATTGCCAGCACCTTCCTGCACGGCCTGGTGGGCAGGAGGGCTGCGGAGGGACAGGGCAGTGCTTGGCCCGCTGTTCTGAGCCCCATGCAACAGCCGCTGCTGCAGAGCGGCTCTCGAGGCATCGTTCCGTGTCACCGCTGTTTCTTGACTCACCAGAAGGTGCCTCTCGCCGCTGTGAGGGTGGGACGGTGCTGCCCGGCACCAGCAATCCCTCCCCTTGATTACAAATGAACGGTGCTCACGGGCTCCGAAGGAAGCGACACTAGTCCTGTCCGTACGGGGGAGAAGGTGCAGGGCTTGGGCTGCAACGCGAAGCTCTTCCAACGGCACCGTCAAGAGGAAGCAGCCAAGAGGCCCTTCGCTCCTGGGGATGCGCACGCCGACACGCACCAAGGAACACACCTGCTCACGCATTCGGCGGCAGCTGCCCGCGCATAGACGTGGGCCCAAACTTCACTTTTACCATAAATCGAGACCATCTGTATATTACAGTTGCTCTCTAGTAGATTCAGACCTCAGCACATGGGCAGTTTTTCATTTCTCTGTTGCTGAGAAGATGAGAGGTCATGAGAAAGGAGGAGTTTGGGCAACACAAGAGTTTGAACTGTATTAAGTGTCAGGCAATCAACTTATTCCTTACAATTCTTCAGTTCAGCAGTCCTGTTTTCCAGGCCACACATTTCTTAAAATACCTGTAGAATGACCTAAAATGATTATATCCTAGAGCAACAAATACAGGATAATCCTCTTTTATTATTATTATTATTATTATTTTCCATCTGATCATCAGTCTGATTGTAGTGACATTCTGGTAAAACTGGAATAACTGTTTAGCTAATTTTCAGTGATTTATCGCTATAAGATCTGTATAATTCAGGATTTTTGAAAAGTAAATATGTGATACAAAATTGATTTTTATAAAACACGCACAGAATTTAGGTGAATCATAACTGGCATTAAGTATGATCATTACAATAGAATGTGTTTATTTTTGCAGGTTATATCATTTTTACAGGTTAGATCATGAACTGATTGTTCAATGGTTATTCCTTAAAATCCGCTGGAAAAGGACATCTGGCTCACAAAAGATTTTGGAAGAAGGAGCTATTTCAGAGCAATAAGAGTCAGTTTGTCAACACTACCTATCCCAGAAATTAGAAAGACAAAATCTGCAAGACAAAAGCATTTGTGCTATCCCTGAAAAAAAGGGAATAAAAGGAGCCTCTATATTAATGCCCATTTTAGTAAGAGTGGGATCTATTAGTGAGCAAGGCATTTTCTGTAATTCAAGAAACGCTTCATTTTTTTCCCCAAGAACAAAGTGTTAGTGCCAAGGACATGCACGCTATCTGACAAATATAGAATCCATCAGCGAGCAGAAGATGAAGACTTTTTTTGTCCATATGCCGGTCTAGGCACGCTACATGAGAGTAAGAGTAGAGTCTAAACATTGATTTGTAGGTTGCCCCTTTCCAGAGAAATTTTATTTCCAGAGAAATAAAGGACTGAGTGACAGGTACAATATCACGCAGTCTCAAGTCACAAAATAGAAGATGAAAGAGAGTTAAGAGTTAATTCATTGTCTTCATTTTGCGAATTTTCTTAATCAAGGGAGAGCTTGAACATCCTGTGCCCATTCCTCTGAAAAGAGCAGAATTTTCTCTGCAAGGAAAGGTGTAGGTGACAGAATGCAGGAAGTCTCATTATAAAACTTGCTCTAGGAAGTTTTCCAGCTCAAGTTGTGGCGTTGAAAGACATGTGCATAGTGATTTATTTCAAAACTTGTGATTCACCACATTTAACTTAGGAACATGTGGAAGGTACCTGCCTACAGAGACCAACAGTTTAAGACACAGCTTTGGAAAATCATTGATCTGCTACCTCTCCTATTTGAAAAAAAAACATAACTAATGAAATAGAAAGAATGAAAAGGAGCGTAAGTGACTGGTTCAGGACTAGGAGGCCAGCAATTAGTATACCAACTTACATATATATGTTTATGTATGCATACACACATATATATGTATATACGCACACACAGATATGAATGCATGAGAAGAAATAAATACAGAACTCACATATACTTACAAAACTATATATACTCCTACCAGAGCCACTAGCCTGCCTCATTTGGTAACAGCATTCCACTCTCTAACAAGGCTTGCACCAGTGCCAGGAAATATCTAGAAACCTTGCTAGATTATGCAAAACAGGACTCGCAGAAAAATTGAAGCTCCTCTTAGGTCACTTGGGTGAAAAGTTTTAACAATGTGACATTAATATACAGCAGCAGGCAACAAAATCTAGACTGACTTACAGGACTCAAGGGAACTCTTGCAAATTTTACTGTATTTGGAGAATGTTTAGCTTCAGCGCCTCAGAGTTATCCATTCACTCTGGTCAAAAATTACCATTAAAAAGTAAAGTAACAAAGGTGAAACCCCATGAGAAAACAGCATGTATTTGAACAGAAAATAAAAATGCATGTATTACTCCATTCAGATACAAAGTAGCTGCAAATTGTCCTAATAAACCCTTACTTTGGTTTGAAATTATTTAAAGCTATAGCCATCATAAGGAAATATGATTTTAATTGCAGGAAGCATCTAGCTATGTGTCTAGCTTCAGGAAACCTTTAGTGCGCTTCTGCACGTCAACAAGGGATATAGATGACTAGATTTTCATTTGCCAGTTTACTGCAAAACAGACATATGATTCAATCCTTAGAAGGCGGCTCACTTGAAAATCTAATCTCACATTCATATAGCAAGTCCTAATGAGCCCGCTAGGAGTAAACAAATTAGTCTCCAGGATGTATTATGCATTAATTAATCAGACTAATAGTATTATGAAATGTGTAATAGACAAAAATTATTTCCAAGTACGGTACTCACACTGAAGAACACACATAGAAAAATCAGAGCATAACAGAAGTATTCTCAAATTTCTACCAGGGTCAGTTAAATCAACTATACTTAATTCATGACATACATTTCTCTTTTACTTAAGTTCATGTTTGGGTGAGACACATTACAATTTTTCATGCTGTTTTATTTTTGACCATCACGTAAAGTTTACTTTTAGAAAAATCCCTGTTGGCAATCAAGGGTGAAACATCTCACCTCGTACTGACCCAGCTGCAAGAGCTCGGCAGGCGGCACACGCAGTCACTTCAGTCTGAAAGGATGCAACAAGAGCGCACCGCTCTTACTGCAGTTCTTGCACAAAGGAGCTTATGTGGCCCTAAGCAGAAAAATTCAAGCGTGCTATTTTTTTTTCTCCTAAATAAAATGCACACAGTACAAAGACCTGGAGGTTTTCGAAGAAATGGAAGATGGATTCTTAGCAGGGAGATTCAGTGCTATCTGTTCCTCTCTTTTATTCTCAGTCTGTGAATGACCTTTCTAAAAGACACTAAAAACATCCCCCACAAAAGATAAGATCTTTACGGAAGTACATTGCACATACCCACACCTATTTCCAACATTATGTTGCCACTAGTTTTCAGTCGGTACGACCAGAGTGCCTAATCGTGGAGCCGGGAAGGGCCAGGCTGTGCCAGCCCTATCCAAGCACAATTCCTGCTTGTCCGAGCACGGCCGCCCGACGGACACGGCGTAAACCAGGTCCGATGCAAGCAGATGCCCAGCACCTCTCCTAACGTCCTCAAAAAGGGCATGCGCCTCATGGTCATCTTGGGCGCTGGGTATTGCAGCATTCGGGCTATTTTCAGTCTTAACTCTCTCTTATGTATGAGTTTTATTAACCTGCACTTCACTGGTTTCTTGTAGTATGAACCAATGCCCGCAGGAAAAAGGGTGGAGATAAACAAGCCCTCCAATCATTAATTCCGTCCATGATGCTAAGTTTGCTTAATAAATTCACTGAACTGGCAGCCAGCTTCATGTTTCTAGTGAACTCACTCACAGCCATGCCTAAATCTGGCTTATCAGTACATATCAAAAAAATAAATAAAAGCCCAGTTGCTCTTCCGAGTCTCCTTTTTAATTACCCCTGGATGTGGGCAGGGATCGCTCGGGGCGCAGCCGCGGCTCTCGCCAGGGCCGCTCGCTGCAATGGGCAGACTGTTTTTTTCTGGGAGGGTCCCGAGATGCTTCGAGGACTTGGCTGAGCCCGTTCCCCTCGGGGAGCCGAGAGGCCTCCCCCAACAGCCCTGCCACCGAAGAGCAGGAGAAACCAGTGAGATTGCTATGGAAGTCAACTTCCAGGCACTTTCCATGGGAAACTTGTCCCACTGTCTGCTGCATTGCTCAAAATCCTCTGCTCAGTGACCAAACCTGGCTGGCAAATGCAAACATTTTAGCTGCTGTTACTATTGTTTATGATTTTCCTTCTTATCAGTGAGAGATCGTGGACATTGACCCAGCTGCAGTAATAAGCGCACGGCTGTAAAGCAGGACAGACTTTCGTGGCAGCACTTCACTCACTCCGGTATTAATACAATGTGCTATATTGTCAAAGTAAACAAAATATTTTTACACAGTATCCTAAAACGTAAACTTGCACTCTTTCAAAATTCAAATCAATGCAATAAAAAATTCATTTGCACAAATTAGCACTTGGCTTCCCACTCTGCTCGAGCAGGCAGCTGCATCGGGAAGCCGCTTCCCAGCACCAGGCCGGGCAGAGTCCGCGGGCAGCAGGGACACCCAGCGGAGCCTGGCAAAATTCCTCCTCCGCAAGCACAGGACGAGGCTTCGGGACTGCAGACTTGCACCTGTGCAGTCAACAGCTGTATCTAGTCCTACCTTCCCGCAAAGTTCCCTTACACTTGTTTGACTCCAACACAATTTTGTGTCAGAGAAAGGCCAGAGCCAGACACGGTCACAAGCAGAGCTGCATGAGCAAGAGCAGACTTGGCTACTCAGCCATGTGATGTGGCCAACTCCAATAAACAGAAAACAAATCATGAACAGACTTAAAAACCAGCAGCTGTACTTTACACAGCACCTTAAGATCATAGAAAGTCAATAAAATAATTTTAGGAGCGAAAAGATGCAAAACCAGAATGAAATCTGACCTCAAACCAAAAATCTGGGAACAGCCCCTTACCAGGTCAGTGGTTTGTCATCAAAACTGGAGCTTAAGTTAAGTTTTTGGGACTAAAACTTATCAACTCTCTTTCCTATTGTTTTGTCAGGGATGTACATTAGCACAGAAGTGTGCTACTAGTGCAGACTGAAATAAGCAGAATAACTCTTGCATTAAATCAACCTGTTATTTTAAGAAAAGGTTGATTTAGCAAACAAATTGAGCTTCATTAGAGACTAATTGACTGGAAAATTTTCTGTAAAAATGTGTTTTAATTACACAAGTTAAAAAAAAAAAAACTTTTTTAAGCACTTTTATAACTAAAAATCATCCTTGATCAGTTTCTTTTAACATTTAGTTAAGAAAAAAGACTTGAGTAAGCCAAGAGCTAAGTGTCATACTGCACCACTGGAATAAAAGTAATGGGAAGTGAGAAGAAAATGTGCATGACTGTTTGGAAGAGTCTAGCAAGAAATCCTTAAGGAACTTGGAACCACCGATGGAAAATGCAAGATATCTTCTGTGCTGGGGCTGAAATCTTTCGGCAGAGATTGAATTCTGTTTTCATGACTGCAAAATGAGTGCCCAAGGCAATAAGATTGTCATCAGAGGCGAAATGGAATCACAGAATTGAAGAGGGGTTGAGGTTATCAGGGACCTCTATAGATTACCTAAGTCCAGGCCCTCTGTTCAAGCAGGGTCATCTCAAACAGGTTGCCCAGGACCACAAACGTCCGTGTGGGTTTTGAGCATCTCCAAAGATGGAGACTCTACCATGTTTTCCTGCTCCAGTGCCTAGCCACAGGAAAAGTGTTTTTCCTTAGATTCAGACAGATGGATCCTGTGTTTCAGTTTGTGTCCTTCATGTCCCTTGCTCCATTAAACTGCAGATGGCCTTTGCCTTTCCTAAACTCAGCTCTGCAAGATCCAGCAGCACCTCCATCTTCCTCGTGGACCTTCAGCCACCCAACCTGCCTCCCCGTTATGTGTGAGGTTTGTCAGGAGCTCCTCCTTCACCTACACAAGCCTCCTGCTGATTTTGCTCAATTCCCTGCTTAGCAGGAAGAATCACCTACATTTTAAGGAGATGATCCTTGAAAATCAATCATCTCTCCTGGACCCCTCTTCCCTCCAGGGCAGTACTGCTCCTGCATTACAGATGAGCTTTCACACTAAGGACCTTCCCTGCTTGTCCTTCCTGCCCTGCATCCATCCCTCACAGTACTCCAGTCACACAAGCCATCCCACCACGTCTCTGTGATCCCAAGATGAAACCCCTGGAACTTCTTATTTGCTCCTCACGCTGCAAGCATTAGCACAGAGGCACTTAGCAAGGCAGCCAGGCATGCTCACTTCCCAGAAAGGAAGAGCTTTCCCCATGATGCTGTCTAATAGGCACTTCTTCATTTATACACATATGCTTGGAGTGATATATGTATATGCTTGGTTTGTTCCGTTGATTAAGAGGTTTCTTCTGTTCATACCACCCCAGACCTTGTGCTTGATGCACCACTCACTACTTCCTCGCTTGATCATTGATCATTCTCTCCCTGCTCCATCATTCTTAGTCTAAAGCTCCTGCAGGGTGCCCAATCTGTTTGCAAAAATGCTTTTGCTGTTTTGGAAAACCCCATCTCTTTCAAGCAGTGAATGACTCTCAGAAAGGGTCCCTTCTCCCATCCATTCTCCTCCTCAGGATGTCTCCCACTACCTGAGGGACTCAATAGGAAGCCTTGGGGGACTTCAGTCCTTGCAGGTTACATGGCCTGGGGAAGGGCACAAACTCATGACTTCTTCTCAACATCTCCCAAGCAGCAGCAAAAATCCCCAACCTACCATCACCTCGCCATGTCCCACTCCCTCTCGCAGACCCTAACCTGCACTCTTCACAAGTAGCACGTCCAGGAGGGACCGCGCTTCGCTAAGAACAGAATACTGACACTTGTTTTCGACACATTTCTGCAGCACCAAATAAAAAGCTCAGAAAAAGTGAATTCCCTCCCTCCCCAGCCTCTTTAGATACATTGTTTTATTTAAGAAAAAACTCTCTATCAACAAAAATGTCTCTAAGTATTGAAGCAATTTTCTTGCAACCAAGCCAAAGGATAACAATGGATTACAAACACTAAAATCTGAGGCTTAAATCCTTCAAAAAAATAGAGTCTTCTGACTTCAGAAATGCTGTAGCTACTGATTGGAGCAATCCAAACACCCCTTATTTATGTAAACTGATACTTAATTTCACAGGTGAAATAATACTGGTTCATTTGTGCCTTGGACTTATCTATAATTCCATTTTGACAATTAGAGGATTAATCATATACTCTCTCTTAAAGAAAACGGATTGTTACTATGACTACAGCACATGTTATACCTGCCTCACCTCATTCAAAGCAGCTGCTCCGTACATTCTGCTTTGGAAGAACCTGGCCACCACAAGGAGCATGTGAAAACCCACCGGTTCCTCCCTGAGGACTTTGAGCACTCACCCAGCAGCCTCAGCAAGGTCTCCTCCTTCCCTGCTTTGCATGTTGCTTAGCCCATTTTAGGAAGATGCGAAACAGTGTTTTGAATATTTGATTAATCCTCCTTTACTTCTCAATTGAGTTAGGACTTGCAATCCTAGCAAACGTGCAGTGCCCATTTCCCTTTTATTTGCTTAAGCATAGTATAGTAAGGGGTTATTTCTACCATATGACTACAGACAAATTATCAATTACTAATGTATGCAGACTTTAAAAATACACTCAAATTATTCTGCGCAGTACAGTACTGACAAATTACTGGATTCCAAAAGATCACATCAAGACCTAGAAAACCTGATTAGTATCATCAGATGGATGCTCAATTTTCTTGCCTAAATTTTTAAGCTTTTCCCAACACCATGAGCCTCTGCAGTGTAGCACTGCCAAAAGCAGCCAGTTCTACAGTCACTGGAAGGCAGCTCTAAAGGCATCACAAATCTAGTCCTGATTTCAAAACGAACTTGCGCTGCCTCAATCAAAATTGCAGAGTGCTTTAGAGTTAGAGTACAGAAAGGGGAGAAGGGAAAAAAATGCAAAAAAAAAGATAGTATTATGGAGCAAACTTCAACATTAGATCTGAGGAATTAATTTTTTGTCAAGGGCCTTGTACCAGATTAAGGGGTAACAGCTTTGCATACTCTTGCTAAATACAATCCCTCCCTCCTTGCCCTCCAAACCAGGAGATTTTAAGACATCAGCTTAAACATCAGGACTATTCTTTGTCTGTAATGAGAATAAACAGACTCAACTTTTTTCGCTTGGAGGAAAATCTGCAAGTGATTGTGCTAGAAGTGTCACGGGGCTCAAATGCATTTCGAGAACCACTAGACATGCTTCTCTTTTCTGTGCATTGGCAACTCTAGAGCCCATAGAGGTGGAGCGTCCCAGCACATGAATTACAAGAGAAAACGACGCAAACAAAACCAGTACAGAGACAGAAACAGTCACCAGCCCAGAAAAATAGCGTGTCAGTTCTGTAAGTCTTCAAAAGAATGGAACGAGAAGCAAACGTTAAATAAAATAAAGGGCAGAAAAAATAGTTAACAACCAAGTTGGGTGTACGGTGAGGGAAGATGTTTTTGGAAGCTCAGGGTCTAGTAAGAGAAAGGAAGCAATTTTGTTTTTAGAAAATGTAAAGTTGATAGAAAAGGTCAGAGATCTATCTTTACTATTTTATTTCATTCTTCTACTACTCTGTACATTTATAATCTATAGCTATGCCTCAGATTGCAAATAATCCTCAAAACAGTGTGTTTTCTTTCATACAAAAAGTGCCTCAATTCTTTTCTGATGCACTATTAAAAAGAAATAATTATGATAATGATGACTAATGGCTCTGAGAATACCTGCAGAGCTGAATCTATTTTCAGACCTGAAACTGTGCAGATTCAGGCACAGCATGCAGTGCTTATCCAAAACCAACCCACCTACTCTGTTTTGGAATGTGGCCCCATCCTAGTTAAACTAATTTAATCAAAGTTTGGAAGTCAAGATCCTCTTGTAACTGTGCAAACCTAGGGGTAAATTGAACTAGCCAGGGCCTTTTTTCTTGGAAAAACAACCTAGACCTTTAGAGCCTCTAGTTTGTAATACATCATGTAAAATGCATGATACATAGTTATACATAATCCATGTGTGTTAGCTTTGGCATTAGTTGCCTTGTATGTATTAATAATTTTTGATATATTTGATTTTTCATCATTTTAATGAATTCCTAATTACTGGCAAAGGAAAGGAAATTCAAGTAGATTCACAGAAAATCCAGATTTAAAACAGAAAGCCCAATTTTCCTGATTCAGTCTAAGGAAAATCAGTGGACAAAGTATATATATATAAAAAAACCCCCTTATGTATTAGGTATAATATTGGGTAAAGAAATACAGATTTCTAGTCTACAGACTAGAAATACAATTGCAGGTGCATATATCTGCTCTGTAAGCAGCACATAGCAAATACATAAGCAATGAATTTATCTCAAGAAATCATCAGCAACAGCAAAAAACCTGTCAATATTTCAAAGCCAAGCTTCCTTCTCTCAGCTTTTCTTTACCAATAAAGTTTCTAAACGCTGGAATAAAACTTAAACTTGTTTAGCTAACTGTTCTAATTGAAGTAGCAAGTTCATGTGAAGCATTTGCAGTGCTTCTGAACAGCATTTGCTCCCTTCTGATCTCCGCTGCAACTCCACACACAGCATTTGACCCTAGGCTCCAAACATAAAACAGGAATTGCAGGAAAATGGCAGTCAAACATTCTAAACTCTAACCTTACGCCTTTTTAGTCCACGGTTCCTTCAGGTGACAGATGGACAACCACCAAACTGAAATCCCTTCTGCAAAGGTCACAGTGAACTTCCTTTTCTTACACGAGTAGAAGGTGGTTTCATCATCTCAGACATCAAGACAGTGATTACTGCTCACAACACAAACCAGGCACAAGTTATAAATCAACTGCACAATGCTTATTTTTAGTAAATAGACAATGATGAAGCTAAATTTGCCTAGATAAATAGCGATTATACTGGGTATAAGCCCCTTCTGATGCATGTATGCAAGTTTCATTAATATTGATGAAGTTGCCTATGCCTTGAAAAGACATAATCATTGCTCACAGAACGAAAAGCTGTACCCGCTCCTTAAACGTAAAGATACAAAGACCGTAATCACTTATTAGCTCCCTGCATACAGGCTGGTGGAAATAAAGCCCTTGCTGTTCTAGCAGCTCTCTGATGGAATGCCCTGATTGTAATTTCCCCAAACAGGGTCCCTTGCAAGCATTTCAGAGCAGTTAAAATCTTACTGGCGTATTCAAAACACCTGCTGCTGCCAGCATTCACCGTCACTAAGAAACCAGCAAAGTGATTTGCATTCGGAGGATGACTGGGAAGCAGCAACAAAACACACCACGATTAAGCCGAGTGAATCACTTGGAAAAGCAAAAGAGAGCACACAGGATTGGGCCTCAGTCTGACATACTTTGGGTTCACCTTTCTGACGGCCAAAAGCAGCGGCACCAACAGCCACGCGCAGACCCACCTCGGTAAGAGCTGTGACCCTGGATCCTCTGCTCAGCTTCATGGAGCTGTGCTGATTTCCATCAAGCAAACCTCACAGCTGCTGTATGTTGTTAGCAAAGTTAGCATGAACATAACTTAAATTCCAATGGACGTGTTCAATTCAGCATTAGAGGAATTACTTCCTTTTGGTGCTCACAAAAGGATATCCTTGAGAATGAAGCTGTGTTCACCGACAAGAACGATATGTGTTAATGATACGTGTTTTCCATCTGAACTGAAAGGGCAACTACTACCAGCACTTTGTGCAATAAAACTGCAAGAGACAAGGTAGCAAAGGATGCTAACTAAGGAGCAGAACGGAGAGGATATAGCCTCTTGACAATACCTTCCTCCTTCCTGCCTGCGGGGTCATGACCAGAAGGTGCAGAATTCATGCGAGGCTGAATTCCAAGGGCTTCTTCCAAAGCTCTCATGACTTGAGCACAGGCACGCAGATACGAATGTCTAAACTGTAGCAATTCAGAGTCAGTCCTAATAGTGCTATAGCCTAAAAACAGATCAATATAAATTAAATATTCTCAAGGAGTTGTTAGTTTTTAACCTGAACTGATTAGAGATATTCTGACAGACTAGTGGAGACATAGCCCATGGAGGATTTGTGAAGGAAAAGAAAACAACAACAAAAACAACAACAAACACCACCAATCTATTTCATGCAAACCCATAAATCAGGAGTGCCAGGCATCGTGATGCCCCCACTCCCTGCCGGGCCTCTCCTCCTGCTACTGCCTTTCTGCTCAGGAGAAAACCTTTCCATCCCGGCTCATAACTAACGTGAGCAGTAAATTAGCAACTTCATGCAGATAAACCTCTGTCTCAACATTTGCTTTTATCTTTGTGGAATTAGACCACATAATGATTTGTAAAAGGCCCCTTAACACCTTTTACTTGTTTTCTGTATATCAGCATTATTGATACTGAATTTCAAATTAGGCAATTCTACATTTCCAACAGAGTAGATTTTTTTGCTATTCATTATAACTAATGATATAGAGTAGAACTTGATTAATTCTCCTATTTCATATATTTGAACTCATTAGAAGCTTTAATGTTATTGAGAAAAATCTGCCAGCAACAAACTATTTTCAAAAAATAACAAGCAGAATGTTATTGATTCCCATGGCTTGGGGATTACAGACTGCTATT
Source organism: Microcambeva ribeirae (assembly GCA_035222435.1). Taxonomy (NCBI): domain Eukaryota; kingdom Metazoa; phylum Chordata; class Actinopteri; order Siluriformes; family Trichomycteridae; genus Microcambeva; species Microcambeva ribeirae. The sequence goes on from JAYECN010496204.1 coordinate 14,369, forward strand.
CTTGAAAAATCTGCACAAAGAAACACCAGAATTTCCAGAATTATTCTAAGAAATAGCTCAGAAGGGAAATATCAGGGTAAGAAAGTAGCACTGGCGTTGGGTGCATTAACGCTGAAGTTGTCTGAATCACTATCGCAAGTACTAATATTTAAACACACTAAATTGGAAGTCTTAACATTCTTGTTTAAAATATATAGACAGATGCCAAAGAAAATTTTACTCTGACATACAAATTAATAATTCTTTTACCTATTTGAATATTGGATTAAATGATTTGTGTCTGTGCAAATCATCTGCAAAATATTCAGACTTGTTAAATTAAGTATTGATTATGAAACGAGAAATTTGTTTCAACTACCCCAATCTCCCATCAAACATTAAAAGACTGAAAATGATTGTTTTGGCACATATGAAATGTTAGAACTTCCTCTAGCGACTGAAAATATTTCTGAAATTAGGCCTCTTTTTGAGTGACTACTTGATCCTTCAGATTATGACTTATGATGAGTAAATACTTTCCTACCGAAATAAATTCTCCAAACTATCTCTGCTTAGCAGTCATTTGAGCAGGTGCACAAATCCAAATTTGAGTCTGCTTCACTTGAAATTAAGAAAAAAGTTACAACCAAAATGCAAAATCCGGCTAATGTCTACCTTTCAAAGCCGGAACGGTCCCTGGAATGGTACCGCAGCCCTTTCTGAACCCAGGCAGAGCAAATTCACTGATATGGAAGGGTCTACAAAGGTGAAATATCTCATTTTAGTTCTATATACAAATTGAACTATCATTTCTCTAGAACTCGCTGTAGTTGTAAACTCTATTTAGGAAGTACTGCGCTAATCAATACCTTCCCAAATGTTTAAGATGAAACAGCCCAATTCCTGTGCAGTTCTGACCACAGAAACATCTTCAGGCTTTTGATCTACTGACTTCAAATTCAATTCTGCAAGATGCAGGAGATCTTGGCACTGAGTCAGCAACGTACGTAAACTCCAGCTTAACTTCTGCTAGATGAGTAGTTGTATCAAAGCCAGAGACTATTTATATGCTCACAGTTAGGTAGAGTAGCTGCTTGTAAAGGTTTCCAGGACTCTTAATTGAACAGTGGTACTGCCACACATAATGCCTTTGAAACGAGAGCATTCATTTTCATGAGGACTCTCCACACAACTAAAAGTTTATGCAAGTGGATTGTTTGTTCTCCTGAATTGTAACTGTTTACTGTGAACACCACCTACTAATAATACACTCTGCTTAGTGTGACAGATAATTGAAGAAAGAACTTTCTCGTATGAATCAAGGGCTCCAGAATCAGGTGCTTCCTCTTGTTATTGTGTATTAGCAGATGAACTGTCAAGTAAGGAATAACTTGTTTTTGAAACCAGGGGGGAATGTGATTGCCTTGCTTTTTAACCTTGGATTTATTCGCTTTGATATAGAATGTATATAAGATTAAGAAATGCTCCATCTCTTGACTATTAAACTCGCAGGCTACTTGTAGCTGATGATTCATGGCTTATTGTTTCTCTAATAGTTCACAGTTAATTGGAATAGTGCCGAATTAAAGATTAACTGTCAAAATGTAGAAGTGTCAGTACTTCTTTTAAAAAAAGAAAGAACAGAAAATACCTGCAGATGAAGAACCCCTATCTAAATAACCTAGCACAATACCTATACAGCTACAAAATCAAACCTTTATACTATTACACAAGTGAGAATGTTTTTAAATAGGGCAGTTTCAATTTTATAGCATCTCATAACTTGCAATCAGCAGCTCTTTAATAAAACTGAAATGAGCACCTCACAGTCAGTGGGTGTTTTTTATATTTTTTGCACCACCAAAAATAGGATTCACATTAAAAGGAAAATTGGGTCATGCTTCAGCACACAGTAATTTGACCTAAAGATAACATTCCTATCCCAGAGTTATAAGATGCTCCTCTCAGACAATGAAAACATTTAAGAACCACAATTTTAGGCAGCTGGTATAATGTAAAAATGCCTGTCAAGTTCCTGAAATCCAAAGCATAATGAAACCTTCCAGCCTGAACCCTATGTAGTACCAGCTTCCCACAAACAGACAAATTTTATTGTATTGTAGCATAACGCTGGTGTGAGAGAGCAGACAACAGAAAAAAAATGACATGTCTGGTTGTATCTGATGATTTATTTCTTACTAAAAATCTGCAGCAAAACGGGACTTCCAATTTCTAGGAGGTAAGAGAAGTGTTCATCGGTGTCCAGTTGCACTGTGAGAATAGCACTCAGTTCTTTAATCATGGCAAACCTTGTAGCACCTGAAGGCAAGTTCCACCAGGCTATGAGAGATCAGTCAAGTACTTGGATCCAGAAACAAAATACAGGACATTTAGCAAGTAGCAATTAAACTGGGAACCTGGGTTGCAAATCAGTCACTGGCACGTTTAGAAAAGAAGAAAAACCAAAGAAAACAGAAAAAAAAAAAAAAAAAAGCACCAACACAGCAAATGACATAAGGGAAAGGGAAAAAATGCAAAGAGCGAAGGTGTGAAGAAAAATAAGGAAGGTTAAGAACATTGCGTATAACCACAACGTTAACACAGCTGGGATAGAATTATTACCTTCAGTTTACCATTTCCCCCGTTTAAAGCAAGGGCTTCACAAACTAGCTCTTCCACTTGCAAAGTGTAACAAAGCATGGAACCTGCTGTCCATAAAGATCAAAACAGAACCATATCTTATGAAAATGATAACTTCCTGACAGCCCTGCCTCCCTCTGCTGCCTAGTGATGAGTGAGTTGGACACCAACTGACAGTTCAACCTCAGATAAATATTTCAAACATATCATGCAAGAGATTCACAGATCAATCCCCACCTCCAAGAAACCACTGGAGTGAGACAGAAAGCCATTCTGAGCGGGCTCACTGGAGCTGAACACAACTAGCCCTTTTTTGCCTTTTTTTTTTTTTTCTTGTTAACCTGTGCCAAGGTTTGTGTCAAATGCAAAGAGTAGGGTGATTAAAGGTAATACTCTGGTCTGTAGCTTTGCCATCTCAACATTGCAACACATATTGGCACCAAATATGCACAGCAAGCTCCATTTTGTATTCTCTTTGTCATGCTCTGACACAGAATTAACATCCTGCACACTGTCTACAAAACATCTTGAGATCGGAGAATGGTTTCATAAGAAACCACCCACACGCTACAATGCCAGATTGCTTTTGGCCTTTTCTGTGATCCTTTTCCTTCCATATACAACAAGATAGGTACCTACTGAAAAACTGATTCAAAGAAACATCAAGGGTTCAAAGACACAACATACTCCATATATTTCCCATTAAATTCCCTATGAAGGCAGCAAACGAGAAAGGGAATCTGCTTGCAGATCTGTAGATGAGGGACTCCTTAGTTAAATATTTCAAACCAGTTAGTGACACGGCAACAGAGAGCAGGACTGTACCTCTTTGTACGTGTTCCAGATAAGGTGGTATATGTCCTCCCCAAAATTTAACCTGGACCACGGTCCCTCAGAGCTGTGAAATCAGAGGAAAACTATGTTCAGCAAGGCTGAAAATCAAGCCTCCCTGCTGTTCACAGCAGCAAAAGGCTCCACCACATATATTCTACCCACTGACACTGCTGAATTTGTGCGACTATTTGGCAGAATCCTCCATCCTTCACAAGTTATGCATCCTGGACTATAAGAAGTCTATAGGCTAACGAACTCTCATGATGGATAACTAAGTGACCAAATTTCATGGGTCGTCATACAATTTTCAGACAATCTACATAAGAACCACTAGCTGGCTGTGCTCCAAGGGAGCTCCTGCCACTCACTGTCTTCAAGCCGGGCCCACAGAGCGCACACAGGTGAAGCCGCTGGAACTGAGCACAGCTCTAGGGACATAAAAATTCATCCTTGCTGAAATGCCGCTGTCCGTGAAGACACAAATATGGACCTCAACAGAAGCGTCCTGTTTTTACAGAGTATGTCAGGACACATCTGCTCGCCAACATTGGCTGCACATCTCCAAAACACTGCATAGGTCACCCTGTTTGGAGCTAGATATGGAATTTCTGTACTTCACTTCATTATGTTGGGTTGACAGAATTGAAAAACAACAAATTCCTACTCCCCTTTAAAAACCCACATTGAAATTTCGATCTTCTTATAAAATAGAAATTAAACACTGTCATTCATACTGGATAAGCTAGAGAGAGTAATACACTGGCAATTAAACAAACTCTCATAATCTATGAATAGCACAAAAAAAAGGAAAAGAACATAAGGATGTGAGCTAAAAAAGAGGACGAGAACTGAGACTAATTATCTGTATTTAAGCATGTGAAGATCTTACTGAGTCTACAAGGTTGAGATCTTGTTCCCTAATCAAGTGCATCAAAGGCATTCCCCAAGCTCACAGGAAAATTGCAGTACATCCATACAAATCACCTTTATTCAAGAAAGGCCCTGAAGTAGAGCATGTTTTCCTCCCCTTTGCTGTCACTCTGCCATACTGCAGTGCCTTCCTGGAGACGTATAGTTCCATACCACAAGGCATCGCAGATGCACAGGGACGTTCTGAGTGAGTTCCATTTCTGCTCTACATTAATTACCAAAAGGCCCAGACTTTGCTCTGTTTCACAACCTCCTGAACACTGCTGACTTCAGAGTGTAAAATAAGTCAGATTTCGGCCTTCACTGGGTAGGCGCTATATAATTTAATGTTCTTCAACCTTCAGAATGATTGAAGGACTTAATTTACTAATAATTAACTGACTGAAGCCTCTTTAAGGGGTGATAGGAGTTTAGTTCCAGTTTAAGGGGCTAATACGTAATGCATAAGTAGTCGTGCATATGCCATAAACTTTCAACCCTTTGTTCTGTCTGTAAAATGTCAATTGGAGTCTTGTTTTTTTTTTTTTTTTTTTTTTTTTTTTTTTTTTTTTTTTCTTCTTTTACTGCATCAAGACCATGCTGGGAATTTGTAGCTGCCATAAACACTTAATGTAAGAGCTCATTTTAAAGTGTCAGAACTCTCTTTTTAACACTTTTTAAAGCAATATTTTAGATTTTTTCCTTTACTTAATCATAGAACATTGTAGACTCCGATGCTGCAATCATCACAAACACACAGTAATCTCCAGGATACCATAAGGAGGTGCCCTACCTTCCCACTTTCTCCTTTGGGAAATGAAAGATGTCTAACACTGCTTCCAGTAGGGAAAAATACATCACAGTGAGGGGCAGTCCCGGCTCACAAGGAATACATTCCAGAATCACTGACCTCGAGATTGATCTATTATTATTATTACAACAAGAAAGATCAAATGAAAAGATAAGCATGAGCAACCACATTTTCTTCCAGATATCATTATGTTATGCAATAATCCCTTAACAAACATAGAGTGCTTGCAGCAATCAGCTTGCACAATCAGCTCCCTTTTTTTTCTGTTCCCCTCTGATTTAATAAGTGCAGTTTTACTGGGCCCAACCCTAGCCCAATTAAGGTCCTCAGCTGTGGTGTGAGCAACATCCCAACTGAAGAGCTGGTTTTCTGAGAAACAGCCTCTGCGGGGATAAATTCTGATTTTCTATAATCTCTTCACTTGTTTCTTTTCACCCCCTCACGTAAAAGCTGCCTTTGCTCAGCTGCTCTCAAGGGAGGCCTCACGGATCCCTTCGGCACAGGCCGTGACGGGTGGTTTCCTTCAGCACGGGCAAGGGATGGCAGACGAACGCGCACAAGCGCCGAGGTCACGGTTTTAGCTCCAACAGAGCTAAAAACACGTGTGTTTAGCCCAAGTTGTTCTTCACACACAACCAAGTAACACTTTGAGAGGGCACCAGGCCAAACCCAGCACGGCTGCCGGCGCCGCGAGCGGGGCGGCGGGTCTGCGGGCTCCTCGTGCAGGCCGCGGCGCCAGGGCCACGCGATGGCCCCAAGGGTGGCCCTGAGGACCTTCTACCAAGGCAACTCCATCAAGTCAGCGAGTCCTAGGAGAGACAGAGTTAAGGACATGACTGTACTTATGCTAAGAAGCTTTTTTGCTATGGAGAATAAAGGGAATCCATCCCCACAGTCCAAAGGGAAGAGCTGTGCTCCCAGGGACACCGCAAGGTCCACCACAAAGCGGAATCCCTCTCGTCTTCTCTTCTGACAGATAGTGAGCAAGATGGCGGAAGGAGCAAGTGAGACAGACAAGAACGGAAAGACATCTTCCCTGTTTAAGCATGCTTAAATGTGAGGGATAGAGGAATTATTTCTATGAATCAGAACAATGAAACAGGTATTTGCGCCCTAGAGAACTTAAAAGAGAGGAAGTTCTTAATCCACCTGAATTGACTGGATATTTAATTTCCATCTCTCTAATTATCCAGCTAACAACAGAGCCTGAGTCAGCCTATTTATTTAAATATTTGGTCAAGGGATGCACCAACATGATACAGACTTCTACACTGTTTGCCTAGTCCAACAACATGGACCCAGATCAATAGCACACTCGCCCTTGGAGGCCAAGCTCATCCGAGCCTCCGTCGGATCACGGCTGACCGAGGCACGCTCCGCTGGGCCACGTGAAGCAGCGGCCGTGTTTCGAAACGCTGCTTGAGAGGCCAATCTTGGTCCCTAAGCCCCACAGTATCCTTGAGCAAATATGATGCTGAAGGCAAATGGCCAGGATTTCACATAGACACGTACTTTGATCTAAAAAATATCCTTCTCGCGCAGATATCACTGCCGAATCCTACTCATACCTTTTGCAAGAGCTGTGGAAGCCAGGATTAATAATAGGGACATAATAAAGTAAAATATATTTCATAAGAATATGCTTAAGATACAAAGATAGCTAAAACAATCACTGAAAAAAAGCAAATTGTTAAAATAGCAAGAAGTAAAAAACTCCAATAATTCAAATATCCTTAAATACACTGGCTACTTGTTCTCTAAAATTATATAGTCGATAACGCTTCTCACTGTGTTGCTTTGTCTCGATACGTTTGTCTCTATCAGAACCACTGCATTTTTAAGAGAACCTTCTTAAAAATTTGCAATCTAGATACAGCAGTAGAAGAACTTCTTATGGTTACCACTAAGCTTAAGACATGAAGAAAGTTAATTTTAATCCATAGAGTTAATAACCTTAAAAACAAAACAATTTCGTGCAACCTAAATCCAGAAATCCTTAAAAACGTTGAATATAAAACTAAACTGCTAAATCTATATACAGCATTTAGGATGAAAAAAGATCCATACCTAAGTACTTGTATGACTATACACAAACTAATGTAAACACTCATGCACTCCCTCAGTGTGATCTTCAGTACATTGGGGAAAGGAAACACTGACAAATGGACCTGCATGGGTAAGGCGAGGGCAACAAGGATCTACATGAACGGTTTATTTTCAGGTGCAGAAATAAATCAAGGCCAGCTATTTGATCTGGAGCTCTAAAATTTTGAGCATCAAACCATGTTTTCCTCTTTAAGCCAAGCAAACTCTAGATGCCAGAGGCTGAAAATCTGTATGAAGTACACGAGATCCAACTGAAGCACATTTGTCTCACGCATATCTAGTGACTGGAATGATGATGCTCGGCTGGGTCCTCATCGCATGCACATGCACGTACGCTGGCATATATGCACGCCCCTTCCTAAATGCAAGTATTTGCCACACAACTTCTGGAAATACTCCCTGGGGGAGCATAAACATCAGTACCTTGATACAGAGGCTGGGGCAAGTTGCTTTGAAGGTTTCAGTGCACAGGGGAACACTTGACAAGTTACCTTACTTTATGTGAAAACTGATAAGAGGCAAAATTAATACGAAGCCTTCCTAGTCCCTTCTCTTTTCATGTCAGAACTGAGTAATTAAAACAAACAAAAATAAGCTAGTATTGGTATCCCCAGAACCTGGAACCTTGCCAAAGTCATTCCACAGCTGAGAAAGTGAAATAAGAAGGTTTAAAAAGAACCTTCAGGCTGCATGAACTATTCAAGTAAATGCACAGTCTTTTTCTTCTGTTTTTTTTTTTCATAAATGGAAAATCTTAATTAATCCACCTGTTGCATGAATCTCAAAGAAGCGAGGAGAAAAGGAAAAGTGGCAACTTGCATGCTTACCAGACGAAAGGAATTGTCAACTCATTGCCCATGCACATGAACATTTTTCTAAGTGCTCTCTTCCTTATCATTGCTTAACCCCACTCCATGAAACACTGGAAAAAATCTTTAACTATATTGCAAATGAACGACCACCTAACTTTCACTTTATTTAAAAAAAATAATTCTTCTTTTCTTCACTATCCCAATACTTTTGCCTGGTCCTTTGGAGTAATGTTACCCATACTGTGTTATCCACCTTAGCCTCTAAATCTCTATGAGAGCAGATACATCCCATCACACAACTGGAAAAACTGAGGTAAAGAGAGGACAAACAGCTGCAGTGTTGTCAATTTGGATACTGTTTCCATTTCATTTTCTTTTGGGCTTAAGTTCTAACTTGTTCACAGAAATTTAACTTAAGTCAACAATGCCACCCAGCACATTTAAAAAATAGGAGAAAACTGTAAACCAGTGCCTTCTCTTCAAAGAAAAAATAAACAAACAAAAACACCCTACAACACATAACAAGAGACTTAACTGTGCTCTAAAATGAAGGCCTAGGGAACCAGTTGAAAGTTGCACAACTCATTGGTGGCAGAGTGGGAATATTTTAAAACCTATCCATAAAACTGCAGCATTTCAAAACCATACCTGTGCGTAAAAAGACCAGATAACAGCCTCACATTGTTGCTTTAACTCAGGCCTTCTTTTGCATTGCAGAGGGAAGGGAGGGCTAGAAGGCCTTGCTGCGCACCTACAGCCAGACCCTGACTTTGCTTATCCCTTGACATGAGAGACTCGGTCCTCACCATGTCTGATCCCTACTGCAAAGGAACCAGTTAAAACGATAAACGTCACAAAAAGTAAAGTAAGTGGATACCCTGTTCTCTCACAGCAAAATTCTACATCAGCTAAAAAATAATTTGAAAAAACATCCTTAGATAAGCTTTGCTGCAGACACTTAGGTATGGCCAAACAGGAAAATATCTCCTCATATCATTATGTGCTGGTCCACTAACAGCACTTGGAGAATGAAGACTAAAAACTACAGTATGATTTCATCATGATCACGGAACTTAGCTCGTGAGTGAAGTACAAATTATAAACACCCAAGACCTCTAAAACATTTCCTCTTACTCATCTATTCCTTGTTTGGATCAAGTATAAGCCAGCTATTACGGAAAACCACTTTATTTTTTTCAACTTAGAGGACTCTTTCAGTGATCAGTACATATAAAACAGCTGAGCCTGAGCTTCTGTGCCCATAGTCCAATTACTTACTTGATGGCTACACATTATGTCTCTACATTCATAAATTTTAAAATAATCAGGCTTCACAGAATGATAAATAGTTATGCGGCTGAACTCCTGTGAAAACAGTTTCAAGAGTAAGAATATACAAATAGTTAAATCAACCTTAAGCATTTGGGTGACCTCAGCTTATTTATCAATGTTCTTCAGATAAGGAAGCAGACAGTTACAATGAGTATTCAAGTGCATTTGCTTTCTGCCTTTAATTTAGTTACCTTACATCTTCCAGCAAAAATATTTTTGCTTCACAGAATTATTCATCTCCAACTGCAAAAAAAGTCTTCCCTTCACACATACACCATATTCACCTAAATGAGCACGCTGCTGACACAGCAGGAAAAAAATATTTTGTCTTCATAAACGCTACAATTATAAAAGGGTTCTTGATTCATATTTTCTTAATCATTTTCTACTATGTGTACTGTAGCTCAAGGTGTCAATAGACGAATTATCAAAACAGGTGATGGTTTGCATCTACCCAAACCTAAAGGAATTACATAGATGTATCGTTTCTCAAGCAGTTTGTCTTATTATTCTGCTAATGCAGTGTGGATTTGATTTCCTGCCCGCCAGTCAGAAACCAGGCATTCCCTATTCCAATCAGCCGTAATTCAACCTGCGTTATAGCACTTAAAAAATGAGCTTTTGCAGCTCAGCGTGGTAGTGTTTCCGCGGTGCACATCTGTTCAGGACTGCCTAATCTGGTGATGAACCTGTACAAGAGAATTACTAGCTACCAGTAGGCCAGGCAAGTAGTGGCACTCTTAATTAAATAAAGAGAAGCTTCCCTGAGGAGGGAAGATCAATTCGATCAGCCAGGCTCCCGCAACTCCAACCAAAGAGCTTGGGAGTCTTTTCGTGGTGGTGAATTTTTCCACCCTTTTTAATTTTTATGAGCTGGAGCTCATTGAAGAGGAAGTTACAGCTGAAGCTTCATACACAGCTGGGGAACACGCACTGCTAGCGCAGACAAGTACTGCAGCGCAGCTCACTTCTGCCCTGCCCTGTTCTCCACCCCACTACGCGGTAAAGCTAAGTAAGAAGTTCACTGCATCGCAGAGCATCGTGCACCGGCCTAGCAGACTGGCGGTCCCGGAACATTGCCCGGCTGTGGGGCTTCCCAGGCTGCGCCGGTTTGCCAACGTGGTGCTCCAAGGCTGGCAAGCACATGTCAAATGATAGCAGGGCAGGATTCACAGCTCAAAGAGATGAAAAACAGACCGAGGCCAACGCAGCTTGTCAAGATGTTTAAGCACTGTAATTCTATTGATGTCAGTGACCATGCCATTCATTTTAGGGGATATCTCTACCTATAGAGCTGTGAACATAACTGTCAGAACAGAAACACTTGGCTGGGAGAAATTTGAAAGCTGGTGATTAGGATGAAAGCATGATTATTTTGATTCAATTTTTGCTGATTGAAAGTATGTTGTTATTCATAGCCTTATTTTTATTTTTTTTCCCCCTTCTCAATATTCCAATTATTTTCAACTCAGTTTTGGTTAGCAAGGAGGCAGAGAGGAGAGGTATGGGAGAGCAGACTTGCCTTCCCCTTTAGCTGCAGATCAAATCTGCTGTTGATTATCATGCAGTACCTCTCTGGGATCATTTCATGTCAGAAAACAAAATGACACTGCCATCACAAATATCTCACCAAAAATGCAGTGTCTTAATTAAAAACTTGAAAATTCATTTGCTCATAAATGCTTGTCTGATTCCTTGGCTTTGTGGAATAGACAGGGTTCAACACCCTACAACCTGAAAGAACTGAAAATATCTTCCCTTTCTTCCTCCACCGCCTACTCTTGCTCACAGCTACTCACAGTTTCAGCGAGAGAAAGCATCCCTGAACATGTTCAGTATCAGCAAAAGAATAAATCAAAAAATTTCAAACCTCCAGGGGTGTGAAATCCATAGAATAAATGGGGGAAAATGCTGACATGCCCTTTACTTCGTATCAGGAGCTTGGCTCAGGAGGGGAGGACCAAGTCACTAATACTGCTGTGCCACTGAGAAAAATTATAGCAATAGTGTTTCTTGCAAGGAATGGTTAACCCAACCCACAGAATATTCGAAGTTCTAATTATCAATTTAAATTTGTATTAACATTTTGATCGAACTTAGCATTTTCACAAATTGCAAAAAGAGCCCCCCAAAGGCTTCTGAGCAACCTAAATGTTGCTTTTCTTGCAAATCCAAACAGAACTAAACTGTGCTAAACAAGAGTGTGAAAATCAATGTAAGACATTACTTCCAAGCTGGGAGAGAGAAAGTCTCAGGAGAGAAAGATAAAACTGATTAATCTGATTTTTAAAGTCTTTCAATTTTAATAAGGTGCTACCAGAATCCTAGGCTAAGAACTTCGTATGATTTCTATTTTGATAGCATCATTTCTCACAGCTATTTAGGAAATATCCCCCAAATATTCATTTGCTAAAGCTATGTGATGTGGGCATAAATAAATACATTATATTATAAAAGTTGAGATAGCGTCTGTCTGTCCACCTACCATAGAATTCACTTATTGCTTATTCAATATCAAGTCGGCTTCTATGATTTGGCACATCTTTATTCAGAAAGATGGGCTGATTGCTGACAACTTTGAAGCAATAAAGACTGCTGCAGCATTACTGGAAGAAAGTCATTTGATAAATGTATATTTTCCATTTTGCTTAAAAGGAATCTATTATAAGTGCAGCTGCTTTCCGAATGAAATTAATGCCGAAGTGAAGCTTCGTATTACAAAGTAAAATGGGACTCGCTCTCTAATATTAGACTGAAAGGCATTGTAATGCAGCAGGAGGATTGAACTTTGACTCCTTCAAGAACACTGATTCATATAATAAAAAGGGGAAAAAAGGCTTTAAAAATGCTAACATCCTCTTTTCAAGGCTTAGCAAAGCTGCTGTCCAGAAAACAGAATAGCAAATACAGGCACTGTGCATCTCCAAAAAAGATATACCCTAAGGAATACTGTAAGGTCTCTACATAACAAAATTCTCAAGATAGTTTTGAAGTTTTTGAAAGACATTGAAACGTTAAAGTGGGACGAGAACATCTCTTACTCTTCCAGTCAGTGGTGATGTACTTTGTTTACTTAAGTGGGTTTTAATCAAGATACAAACTGTTGTATTATTGCTAAGATTTACTAATCCTTTGGAATTAAAAATTGATCTGGGCACCATCCTTGCCAAGATTTCAAGAGCATTTCTTTGAGCCGTGCCCAAGCCGGCGGCCCCCGCGAGCCGCGCGGGACGAGCGCAGACGAGCCAAGCTCTGCGGGCACACGGGAGACGTCCCGGCAGGCCGCGTCCTTACCGGGACGTGCACCAACCCTACCCCAGGGGACAGGGTTATGGCATGAAGGCTCCTTTCTAAATCTATTCTGGAACATTCAAAGGGTTATAACACAAGTCAGAACCTAAGCTAGGACCATTTTCAAGGAGAGAGGGAAAAACAACCCCCACGCACCAGGCCTACGCTTCGTCCATATGCTTTCCATCTCCTTTTAATTGTGCCTACATTTTCATAGATCCCTAGCCATTTTTTTCTTGGCAAAACTCAAGCATTATTACGATTCCAGTTCTGGAAGGGCTTTTCCCAGGCCCTCAAGTTATATGGCTTAATAAGTACTTGACTGTAAAAATGACATAAAGAGATATCCATAAACGTTAATTTTAACACATGTCTCTCTTGCACCTTTCTCTATTCCAGAGTGAGAGAGAATTCCTGCAGCGAGCAATTCGGGCTTTGGCTCTCAGTTAAGCTGGTGCTTCTCTTTTCTCTATATTGGCAACCTACAGACATCAACCTTCCCATTCACATCTGTAAATAGTTTGGAAAAGATTCTTTTTAATAGCAGGTCCAGCTGCTAGATGTGAGGCAGACATAAGGGCGGCCTAAAGGCTTCCATTCAAAAACAGGAAGTCAAACACAAAACAGGCATAACTTAAAAATCAGAACATAAAAAATATATCTAGGGCTTGCCCTATTTGCTGCTTTGTCCGATTAAAACCTCTGGGGTTCACCCTTTCACTTCCCCCCCTACAACCACAAGCACCGTACAACACTGGGCAGCACCCAGGTAGCTGAAAAATACATCACTGTTAGTGCTGCGCTTTGCGTAGGTAACTAAAACTGAGGAGTCAGTATGAATTCATAGTACTATTTCTGATACCTAAATGAATCTACTTATACAGAGCGCGAATGCTGCTTGCGATCTGACCTTCACGTCGGAGCTCCAATGAGCGGCAGCCTTGAAAACCTTCATGGGCCACGAGCAGCAGCTGCACTTTCAAACCACCAGCTCTTTGCCTCGTTCTTTCAGATGTCTGTGACGCTATGTAACAGTATTTCTTAGTTTTTCAAGCAGAAATTGCTTTCATTATAAAATTGACAAAATGAATGATTTCTCCGTATGACCATCTTAAAGATTAAAAAGTCCTATCAGATTTCAAAAACATTTGTGTGTGATTTGGTCAAAGGGACAAAAACTAACAGATTTTGGGCAAGACTACCTCAGTTATTGGACACACAGAATTGCTTGTTTTGTATATAAGCTTATTTGTAATTGTCTTCAAAATTAAAAAAAAAATCTTAAAGCTTTGAAGATTATTCTTCATAAGTAAAAAAAATTCAGGTAATCCTAGAACATGGATTTTTTGCAGCAAAAATTGTGCTGAAAAATACTGAAATATTCTGCAAAAATATAGTAAAATGCCATGACTTCTAAAGAACTACAGGCTCTGATAATCTATATCTGAGTTGGTTCTAAAAGAGGAGCAAGATGAGGAGCAACAATCAAAGGTCTTTTCTGGAGTGAACTATTTCTGAAATTAGCTCATAAGAATTATTTCCTTTCTGCAGCAGAAACGAACAAGACAGTAAAAACACAGCAGTCTGGAACACCGTATCTTTTTCCAAGTCTGACCAGTGTGATTTTTCCAGATGTTAATTAAAACACTGTTTCTTAAAAATAAAGTCTTTGAGCTACAGTCTCCTTCTCGTAAAGATAAGGCAGGAAGGAAAGCCTATATCCTGCTCTATGTCTGGATTTCGTACTTCTGGAAGGTATGTTTAGCAGAAACTGGAAGCAAAATCCAAAGGAACAATCTCTATATGTCAAATTAATATCTGGATTTGGGCTCAGTTTTTAGACCCAGGCACAGGGAGACTTGAGAATTGTTCTGTTTCAGTACTGCTTGCTTGACAGCTCTTCCTCCTTATTTTTTTTTTATTTTTTTTTTTTAAATTCTCCTCTTTAGGACATTAAGGCAACTTATTCTGGATCCTTTCATCTGTCCCAATCTATCCTGCCAGTTTCCTCCTACGTCATCTTTTAAAAAGGGAATTAAGTTGGATCTTCCTCAGTCTGTTACACCACAATTTCTTATTTATACTCTACATTTAGAATTTTTGAGAAATTCAGGCATTATTTTGTTTTAGCACATTCCTGCTTCTGGTTATATTCTGAAAAATATTTTGGGACTAAGAAGAGGTATGCATGGATCTATGTTATATATCATCAAACTAATTTCTTTTCAAGATTGCAAGTCCCAGTACAGTCAACCCTTTCCAAATGTTAGCTTTTGTCTCCCTGTTTTGTGTTTGCTATTGCAATAGCCTATCCTTTTGGGCTGGCTAGTAACTCATTTCTAAAATTTTAACGTTTTAGGTTTGCTTTTCATCATGACCCTAATACAACGCATTTACACTACACTCAGAGGAGATGAATAGCGAGCCTACCAGATAAACGGCCACAGACTCACAGTCGTCAAGAGACTTATTCACTGGAGTAACAATATTAGCCTGCAAGGGCACTTTCAAAAGCTTTTCATGTATTTCTGCATTCCTGTTTCCCATCTCGAATCTCAGTTGTTATTGGGGGATGTGGCTTTCCGAGAGCCGGGGCTTGCGGTCACCGTCAGCTTGGGGCAGATTCCTATTTATGACCTTGAACCGCAAAGATCTCTATGGCACTGTGGGCACGCGCAGCCTCCCTGCAGCTGCTCGCACAGGCAACATTTCTGCGGGATTTCTTTCCTGGATTTCCGTGAAGAAGCTTACAGCTGTATTAGGCTCCAGAATTTTTCCTCCTATTCAAATTTGCAAGCTACATGCTGGTGG
Organism: Microcambeva ribeirae; assembly: GCA_035222435.1. Lineage (NCBI taxonomy): Eukaryota > Metazoa > Chordata > Actinopteri > Siluriformes > Trichomycteridae > Microcambeva > Microcambeva ribeirae. The sequence continues at coordinate 29,894 of JAYECN010496204.1, forward strand.
AGATGGAGGGAATTCCCACAGCTTTTTCTGAATGTTGACAATGAGAAAGGACCAAAACCTGTATTCTGAGTAGGCATTTGTCCCTGCTGAAGAGCTTTACTGGAGTAGTCATTAAGTCCATTTAACCTCATTACTACATTTTTCTCTTTTCCTGCTATAACTAAGTTAAATTGCTCCCAACTCTTTTTCTGTTCTAGGTAGAGTACCTGTCCGTATTAAACTTACGTGCAGTTTTAAAGAGGTTATGGTAAGAGAGCCCGAAGAGAGTGATTAATGTCAGGCTCCACTCTTTTAGCTCACCTCCATCTTGAGAAATCAGTTAAGAAGCAACTATGAAGAGGTCACTGCTTCAAATATGCAAAATCTGCCCGATATTACTCCCCCAATTTCATTACTCTTTGCAGTGTGATACACAAACACGTAACAAGAGCCAAAAAGGGAAAAAGCAGCAATAGTTATGATGTAATAAACTAAAATACCTTGGTAAGACTTAATATGTTCTGACTTGAGCTAAACAGCTTGTGCTATTTTCTTCCAGCTTATTTGGGGGTAATAACTAATATTTTTCTTCATCACTTCTGCTATTTTGCTTTTTACACAATATCATCTTTAGGGAGTGGGTACAAATAGCTATTTGCCTCAAAAATAATTTGTACGCTGAATATATTTAGAGATGTCCTATTTTCTATACATAGCAGGAGACATCTGAACATGACGCAATCAAAGCCCGGGACAATATGATGAAAAACGACTCGAAAGAGCAGCTGAACCAAGTCTTTCTAGTGGAGAGAAAATGGGAACCCTCAGGAAGAAACGGCGAGTGCACATGCGCGCACACGGGCTCCCATACAGTTTCAGGGCAGAAAAGCAGTTGGTTTGGCAGCTTTGTGGCTCCAGCAGGAACATATGCAGCAGTAGTGGAACTCTCTTTGCACCTCCTCCCTGTGACAAGCTCCCTTCCAAAACCGCAGCGATGATTCAGCCACCACAGCTAAGCAGGTTGGGCTTTTCTCAACTGACCAGACTAAAAATGAGCACATTGCCTGGTACAGCTTTAAAAAGAGCCAAACACATGCACTTCTACATGCATATTCTACATTTAAGGCCATTTTATTTAACTAACCAAAAGCCTTTTGACTTGTAATCATTTTAAAGCTCTCATATCACGGCCTGAATCTGACGAAGCGGCTGGTGGCTGAAAGCTGCTGTCCCTTTCAGACAGATGACAAGGCCACGTCATAGCTGTATTTTTTTCTCAACCCCTCAGAAGAGGTAAAGGTTAGAAACCTCACAGTTTCTTGCCTGTTTGCTGGCATTTAAGATAAATTACGCCTACGAGGATCCCACTTGTAAAACTATTTCTACTACAGATCCTGATTGTTTTTCTGAGCCAAGGGTGTATTGTGAGGCCCAGAAGGGAACGGACTAGCTGTGTGCAGCCTGGGCAAACACAGCATGTGGAAGCGGCGTTGAACCACTGCATGTCCCCGCGCGCGGCCGCGACGACCCATGAGCAACGGCACAGCGGAGTACTTGACCTTCCCCACACGGGAAAACACTTGTTTTAACAATATTGAGGGCAAAAAATCCGTATGGATAGTGTAACATAGATAAATTACCTTGTTCTAACAATTATAATTCAAGGGTGATATTCTTATTTTCCATAAACACAGTTTAGTACTTAAACCTATTCTACAATAATTGTTCTTATTTTTGTGAAATGGTTTCCAGCTTTAAAAACATAAAGCAGATTCAAATAGTCTGAAAGGCCAAAGAGACCTGAATTTGAATGCTCTTATTTTTTCTACTGTTGACCTACAGGGCTAAGATAAAAGTCAGTCTCCATGATGATATTCATAGCTGACTTTTTAAAGGTAACTTTGTTCATAGTGACAAAAAGATACTGTACTTTGAATACAAACTGCATGAGTGAAGAATCAGGACAAATATCTCCCTGAGGAAAGTGGGCCTGATCCAAGGTCCATTGAATTAATTAGCATCAACATTAGGTTTGCCTGAGGAAATATATCCTTCTTTAGGGAGGAGGCTGGAGGGAGGACAGTGGAGAGGGAAAGATGAAGATCACAATATATAGGCTGCAATTCAAAGCCACACTTCTATCATCTTTGGAGACTAATTCATATCTGTATCTTAAAAAAAAAAACAAAAAAAGCATATATAGTGGTATAGTGGTGGTGTATTTTTACACCTAATCTCACTGCCTTGAATTCAAAATATCTTCTTTGAAGTATTTGTGTATTAGTACTTATTAGTACTTTTTTTTTTTTTTTTTTTTTAAACTACCACAGGCAATTTCACCCTTTCATTAATCTAACCTTAAAAACATAATCCAAGCAGATTTCTAAAACTGTAGAATTTTATTAGTCGAAACCAGCAGTTGGAGCTCCACCATAAATGACATAAGGTATCCTTGGATGTATGGGAACATACCCTGTAAGACATGCAACATGTCACTCTATACAATACTTGGAAGTTTTCCAAAGATCATCTAGCACAGACCATTTCACACACCTTGGGAACATGCAAAATACAACTATCTGAAACAAACACCAAACCTAATCAAGATCAAATTTAAAAAATAAACTAGTAGCACCTCAGACACTGCCATATGTATGTATTATGGGTGGCTTAATGGCAGGCTAGAATTATAGAATTCTACTTAAGACAGCACTGAAAAAAAAAATGGTTTGAAAGAAAAAATAAAAAGAAAAATGGTACCTGTTTTAATTTCTTAATAAGACACCAATCAACTAATCACATGCCAGCTGAAATGAAGTCTTTATCACAATCATCAGAAATCCTGCAAATATTTTAGGACTGACCATGTAAAAGAAATCTTTATTTGACATGGAACATAATGCAGATCTGAACTTTTATCACCAGGAGTTCACAGTGATTAGAGGAAAAGATAATGGATTCAATTTTCAAAGCCATTTAGGAGGTCATACAGAAGGGCATAGATATTTATTGGGGAAAAAAAAAATCCACAAGTGCCTTAAAAACCATTTAACTTTTTTGGGAATTATCCTCAACATTATTTTGAAAATCCTTCTAGGTGCCTACCTTTGTCTTTAAGTGCCTGTAAATTAGAAACCTGACCAGCCTATCGCTGATGAAAGCAGTGGTATCAGCAAGTCAGAATAAAATTTTAATTTGTAAGAGAGCAAGACAGAATTTTCTATTCATGTCATTAGTCCCTCAACAGTGGCATTTCACTTCTTAAAACTAACACTGAACAGATTCTTAGGAGCATGAATATCTGATCACTCCCAGGGAAATAAGACTTTTTTTTTTCTTTTTTTTTTCCCCTGATTAGTGGAAAAATTAATATCAAAACTTGATATTCTTAGATGAAGGTCATCAGTAGAAGAGAGTGTAAACACATGGAAAAATCTATGATAGAGCAGAATGTGTGGTAGAGAAACCTCAGTTACAAAAAACACTTGATGGTCTAGGAAGAGCACACGTAAATCTAAAGTTATGGCTGGACAACTCTGTCAATAGCATGTCTTCAATTATTAATCTATAGTAGCCTGACAGTACAATATGAAAAGAAATTATAAATACTGTAATTCATGACCTGCTAAAGATGCAACCTGCTGCTGCAAAACTTATAGAAATAGTCCTAAAAACTTTCAAAATAAACATCCACTACGCAATTACGAGAATCTAGCTGCATCCTTTAAGTGTGAGGCTCACAACTCCAACACGACAGAGAACGTGCAGAAATAGCAGCACATATTCTACCATTTCCAAATTTCAAATTGTGTGGTATCAAATAAAATACTACTAATACTGGGCTCCAGGGCCTTCTTTTAAGAAATTCCTTTCTGCATTCTGTGACAAAGATAGATGATTATTATACAGGCCACTAGTTAAATCAACGATTCTTGTTCAGAATGGACACTTTTCAATTAAGTTTCCTAATTGCCTTGGCCAATTTTGTTCACCTGTGCATCTGAGTTACGCACCACCTAGATTACAAACTAAGGTTTTGTGTGAGCAGGTGAGTACAAATATAGAACCCTTGCCCTCATCTGCTTATTCAGCAGCTCTTTTGGCCGTGCTAATCAAGAGGTAAGCAGAAACTGCACAAAGAGCAGCTGTCTGGAAGTCCCTTTACTGTTAACTGCTGCAACTCCTTATACCTTCAAAGCAGCAAACATTTTGTTAATCATTCCTCCTACTGGGAAACTATTATCTACCTTCCAAAGAAATAAACTAAAGACAGTAAAATTAAATCTTTTGTTCAAAACAAAACAAAAAATACACTTGATGGTAGAATTGAAACTGAGATTTTTACCTCTCAGTTCCCTGTTCCCTCAGCTGGGCATCTTTACCTGTATTATCTTGGAGAAGGAAATGGGATTGTTCCCGTAATGACACACAGTCTATAATTCATTATTTGTGGTTTTCTCATTGCTAATATTTAATCTATGAAATGCTCGCATCATCTTGACTAGTTATAACATACACAGGACATCAAGTGGCACATGAGAAGGAATGTGATTCTCTAGGTGCTACGATGCCCGTCTGGTCTTTTCAAAGTTTTTAACGATACTTCAATAAAGCATGAAGTAATGACACTTTGTATAAGCAGGACCTGCTCACTGCTGCCTGGGAGAAATACGTATCCTTCCTACAGCTTTGAAAAAGGCTGCTTACATAGAGAGTACTTCTCAAGCTGGGCTCAGATATTCTCACTTATCTGTCTCTTGAAGGAAAAGGAGAAGTGAATAAGGAGCACCTTGAAGTGATTGATGACAACGTTCAGTGCATTTGTGGGACAGCTCATTAGATGCTATAAAAAGGGCCCCTCACAACGTGGATTAAAGAATCAGAGGGGAGTATATTCTTGATAGAGTTTTAGATCCCAACTCAAAGACGCCACGCCAGCTCCTTAACAATGGGGTGAGGCCAGCGTGGAATACTTCAGAAGGGCTTGCACAGACGAGGTGTTCAGCCACGTATCAGCCCTGATCAATGAGGGAGAAAAACTTCTCTACTGATGTTACATGCCAGATAGAGGAGACTGCACAATATGATAAAAATAAAATCAACCTTGTAACTCAGAACATGATACCTTCTGTAACAGTCACCCCTGCCATCACTGCCTCTTTTTCACGATTTTCTTTTGATGCACAATAATCTGCTGTACCATCTGAAAAATAAGTCTGTTTCTGGTTCCTAGGTTTAACTTAACGAGTGACCCATTTTTCTTCCAGTTGCCACCTCTGATGACAAATTGCATTTATACCTCATTTTTCATTAGTAGCCCAAGAGAAGAATACAGCTATCCTTAGGAGCTTTATTAATGTCAACATTTACTTGTTTACATATACACGCAAAGAGACCAAGTTACTCACAATTCTTAATAAAGAAGGGAAAAGTAACTAATCTTTGCGGCTGTGCTCAGTTTTGAACTGTAGCACTTCCACAGGAGTGAAATGAATGACATACTGTGTGAAGCAATGGGGAAAAAAAACCCACAAAACTTAAAAAAAAATCAAATTTATTTTAAAAACTAAATAGATATATTTTTCATGGCGAGATGGCTACACATAATTCAATTTTAAGATGCTGACACTAGCCTTAAATACTCCTTCTGACCAGTCGAAAATACTCGTTTCTGCTTGTAAGTTTTAACAGAACGAGAAGGGCACCAAGAAACAATATCCCTGGAACGCTCTTCCCTCTACAGAATGGTTTCCCATCTAAATACAGAAGACACTTCCTCCTCTAAAACCCACTCTGTCAAACTAATTGCTATGACTTCTATTTCTTCCTAGATATTTACATTTCCATCAGCACTCATTTCTCTGTCAAGAACAGTAAAATGTCACACCTGGAGATAGATCAGTGGAGCTGAAGTAAAGGAGGCCTGCAAACTCTACAAAGCAATCGCCATGGATAAGCTGCCTCATGCTTTTAAGAAACCTTTTTCCAAGAATTAATTTCTCCTCAGCCTGATAGTCTTGACAATTCTGAAGTACTGTTATCTCCTCTAAGCAAAAATCTATTGAAAACAAGGAAGAATTACATGTTGTACAGTTTTTAATCCGTTTCTGATTTGGTGATGCCAAGACTAAGTGCTTTTAAGGGAATGGAAATACAAGGGTTTAGGACTGGTGGATGCATTAAGAACATAGAAAGGGGCCTGGTGCTACATCCCAATGAACACAACCAGTGTGACTCATTTCATCACTCAGAAACAACTGCTCTCAAAACACAAACCCATCTGATGTGGAATTTTCCTCTGACTACTGCAGAAGAAAAGCGTTACACTACCTAGTTGACAACTACTGACAGTTTACTTCATGACCAGTACTAGTAAGAGTCACAAATCAACTTATCTCTGGGTTGCGCCCTTCTGAAATGGAACCGCATCATTGATATTTTTATGAGTTATGAGCAGAAATTCCAGAAATGGCATTTAATGCCTCAGCATTTGGGTACTGATCTTGAATTGCCTCAAAAAAGTCCAATTTGCAGAGGAAGGGTATGCAGCACTTCATGAAGGCAGCTTCATTACGTTAGTTGTTCATCCCCAAACTCCATACACTCTTGACTAATTTCATACGTTATTTGGCCAGCCTACAGGTTAGCCCAGATCTTCTAAAAGATCAAAAATGAAACCCTCAGTCCATTTAGGAAAGGCAAACGTTTGCTACCGCCCTACGTTGAGCAAGGTCCTGTGCAGAACGTGCAGGGAGGCCGCTCGGCAAGCCACGCTAGGTGCCGCGCGCGCAGAGCCGCCGCTTACCTTGCACGCGCTACGGCGGCTGCTGTGGGGAGGGCCGATTTCCCAGCGACAGACAGGCTTCGGAAACCTAAGAGAAAAATAGATATGTTGAGAAAAAAACTACTAGAATTTATTAGAAATCTCTCATATGATGTGGGGGTTAACTTTTTTTTTTTTTTTTCCCCTCCTTCCTTCAAGTCAGTAGGAATTAAGGACATTTTCAACACTGCAACATTTTTTCATTTTAAGAGAAAGGAACCAAGTGACCATCATCAGCATGACTTGTTTTCATCTAAAAATTAGTTTTTCAAAACTGATTTGACCCATCTAGAGCTTTATTATTGCACAACAATAAACAAATAGAAAGAGGATAACTATCAGAGCTATTTTTTCATGTCTAAGCTTAAAAAACAACAATTTTATATAGCGCAAAATTGTTGTGTAGTATTAATACCAACAAAAATTATAAGAATCAAAACATTATTTTTCACCCTCCCCCCCCCCCCCCTTTTGTACATTATATTCCAGGCACTTTTAAGCACTCGATACACAATTGTTTACAAAATCTTTTGTAACTAAATCCACATGGTACCTTCATCTGCCTCAGGATGATAACAGCTTATGCAGTGCTTACACAGAGAAACACAGTCACAACACAGACCCATCACATCTATTCAGGCACGATGTAACACAGCAATATACAATGGTATTTGGGACAGTTAGCTATTTTTCCTCAACATTTCATTATTATGAGATAAAATTAATTGATGCAAAGTCCTGCAAAAGGCTTAATAAAGAGCCAGAAATAAACTGCAGATCCTCCGACTCCTGTTCCTCTAGTGCATTTCCACATAGCTTTTACTGAAAGACAAAAATCCCTGAGGGCTGAAATCAAAACTCTGGACCCCAGAGAAGGCCTGGTATAAAAAGCAAACAACATGTCTAATTTAAAGTTACTGAGGATAACGGATTCATCTTGAACTTTTCTAAGATGGTGGCTCTATTGACACAGCAGAGCTAACCAGATTTATATTCTGTGTAGATGTGACCCAAACCTTCACTGGAACTAAAATTACTCTGGTGCCTATTACTCATTTCAGACGTAGCAAACCTAACCTGCGAGTCCTCCTCCCTCTGTTCCTTTTTGCCCTCTAAGTGCTGGTCTATGGGAGAGCAGGAGATCACAAGTTTAACAGCCCATTCCCCATCATCCTTGACAGAACGCCGAATGAGTACATTAATACTAATTAATCACTGTCACAAGCAAGCCACATGTCAAGGCACCCTATTTTAGGTCAGAAAATGAAGTCAGTAATTCAATACCACAGATGTTAGAGAACAAGCTCAACATGTGAGTTTTCAGGTGAAGATGCAATGTACAGTTTGCACATACTTCTCACATGCCAAATATTAGTTGTAAAACATTTCCATCAGGTATTAACTAATTTCAGTGAACCACTGCTAACAAGAGGTAATCTTGGGCAGTAATAACAGCAACTACCTAGGGTCAAATTAAGAAAGAAATTCCCAGTGGCTTCTAAAATCAGATGCTTACTCAAGAAACCTGCTGAGCTAAGGGCCTAAACTAGCGTCACAGGTATTTCACATACCCCTGAATCATCAAGGACAGCTCAGCTACAGAAGAAACCCAAGCTGACAGATTTCACAGTTTGATCTAGCTTAGCAAATTGCATGTTTCAGATAACGCAATGTTAACTGTCTCTGCTTTGGTATTATTTTTGGTAGAAAAATGATTCTGAAGAGCAAAGTCATCCCTACACGCAAAAGAATCTTTAATATTACAAGTGACTACAGTAGCCATAAACATAACGGTCTGTTTATGAAGTATGACCTGAGAAAGAGAACAGGATATTCAAGTTTTCTCTCCTGAATGCCAGTGGAGCTGTTTGCAAGAACACAGTTGGCTTGCTTACAGAAGTATCCTTAAATCAACTTGGATATGAAATCACAAACTGGATTCCTTTAGGAGCTCAAAACTTAAAAACCAGGTTCCTGGAAACAGCAACACCTCCCAAGTAACTCATGGAAAACAAATTTGGGCCTTGAAGTTTGGTAGGAGTTTTCTATCTCCTACATCTTCAAGTGCATTTTTATCTGTCCACCAATTCCCATCAGTTAAAGTAAACACCTATGATGCAAATCAGCCTTATTCTCCAAGACTTGATACCAGTGGCACCCCTACCATTTCTTTGACTTTCAAGAAGCAAAAGCTATATACACTGCGCAAGGGATAGCTAAGTCAATAGGCTTTATATCAAAAAGAAGAAGAAAAAAAGCTCCATATGAAAAATAAAAAACAATATTTTTCTTTATGCTTTACAGAAAGGCCATTACCTGTAGTAAGTCCCATTCGCTTCAACAGGGCAATTGGTCAGTTGTCAGAAAGATAATTTTGTGTATTTGGGAACTATATTAAAAACCTTTCAGCTGTGGGAGACACAAAATCCATTTTGTTAGGATTTTCTTCAATATACCCTCATATAAAGAATAGATGAAATGAAGTACCTTCTGTAATTCTGAAGCTACTATAATGGATGCCCAGGAAGTGTTTGAAAAGCTGGTTACGTAGCTCTGAAGACCAAATGGTTTCTTATCTACAGCACATTTTCTCGGAAAAATCATGAACTGAGTTCAAAGACTGGGTAGGAGCAAATGCTCTTGTTTTCCTTATATTTGCATACAGATGGCAGTTTTTCAAAGTTAAAATTATAAGCTGCAAATACACTGTCAAAGTTCAAACAATTTGTGCTTAGTATAAACAGATCTAATAAAGTTTCACTGCTCGATTGAAAATAATTAGACAGACAGCGGACCGTTCATTCCTCCTCCATTTAGTAGCACTGCACAGCCATTGGGAACTGCAATTCATCTCTCAAGCATTACTGGAAACACTAATGATCATTCAGAAACGATAAGAAAAAGAAAGCCTGATCAAAAAGGAAATCACTATCATCTCCAAATCAACTAGGAGTGAATTTACTGTGCGACTACACCAAGCTGCTTTCCTACCAAGTTTATGGGTTAAACTGTCAGTAAACCCCCCAAAACACAAAATTCTACTTAGCTGACTGTTGCAGTTTGGTGTACTGTGTTTGGTTCTAACAGGTAAGATAACAGCAGACTTCTCTTTACACACAGCCTAGCTATCATTTCCCATGTGCTCAGATTTCTTGGTAAAGAAACCATCACAAGAAATTTGTTCTTAGAAGACAGGCTGGAACAGTTTTTCATCATTTGTTCTCTTTTCATTTTATTACATCTTCTACATAAAGTACAAAAAGCCTTATAGCAATTACTGATGTCTTCAGTGATCCTTGAAAAAAATGACTTCGCCATTCTTCTTAGAAAGTATAAACCTCTTTTAAACCTTTTGAAGGTTTAAAGTTTGACTTGTTGACAGGTTATGAGCAGCAAAGTAAGGATTCTTATAGGGATACAGCTGGGCCTGCTCAAATACACCATCTGAGACTTCTTTGTAGATGACGCTAAACCTGCTAACTCTGCAGCATTTGTGCAAGTAACTTACCACTGATCTACTGGGCAAAACAGGTATACTGAACAATATTTCCAGAAAATATCTCAATATCCCCATGTTGCGTTTCAATAGCAGCTGACTTCAACTCCACATTATGTTTGTACTTCATTCCTAGGGAGGCACCAGCATTTTTAAAACTGGGACTTTATAGAGTCGCATGGGACCCTCAAAAGCAGAGTCCGTGCAGGCACGTACTTGCTGGCTCAAAGGCATCAGGGCCACCATAAACTCATAATAGCCTCTCTGTTGCTGCTAGACGAAACATCAAATGCACTGCCTTCCTCTCCTTTGGTGTCATTTTTATACAGTTACCCAACACTGACTTACACTGAAGTGCAGTAACATGATTAGGATGAGATCTCCCCTTTGCTAGGGCTTGGTTTTCAAATAATAGATAAATATTCGAGCAAAACTCCAACTAATCTACCTTTTGTAGAACAGTGTTTCTCTAGAATTAATCTAGTCTACGTAAACAAAAGCAAGACTTTAGAGCATGTATTTGAAAGATATGCTTACTGTGACAAAAGCTTGAACTGAACCCATTACTGAAGTCACAGAGAGATTACACGGAGCTAATAGAACAGCACAGACATTACCGATTCAGCAATCATTATCAACATTATTTTTAAAATTGAAATTAGAAATGCATATTCACACAGAGTCTGGTCCGTTAAATATATGCTCACATAACCTTGTTTACAAGGCAATGTAAGTGCAACCGTTTATGATGGTTTTAGCAAATTAAGTAAATATTTAAATTAAGTCATGTCAGAGACATGAAAAACATATTTAGATACTGAACAGAATATCAAATTTAAGTGATTCATTACTGATAACTAGCCTACTCCATCTTTCTCACGTTAGAACCTACAGGATAAATTTTGGTAGATACAGTCCCTTGACCCTTGATGCTCGGAACAAAAACTGTGCTTTACTCTCCATAGCCCTTAGATAGATTTTTACAATTGAAATAACAGAACTAATACATAATAGCAAAATAAAAAGGCAGCAGTAAAGCCAACAAATTCTCCCTACAAAATCAATTATTGACTTCATTAATAGTCTTGCTTTTTAACAGTTTTATATTACCGACTGCGCAACACAGAGACATCCATGCATACCCTAATTAACAGCAATCACACACACTAATAGTATAACCTACTGCTTAAGTAAATGAGCATCCTTGCCCCCTGCTGCCTTGCCGGGCTGATAGGCATGCGCTTTATTGACAAAGGGAGCTAATTTGCAGAGTGATTGTCCAAGAGGGAACTGCTGTTTATTTGCAGACTTTTTCCCATTGAACTCGCAGGGCAAACAACGCACTTAAATTGTTAATTAAAATATCAACAGCTAAATGTAAATACGGTCTCTGCAAGCAGAATGACACTTGTTTATTTAGAATGAAATAAATACTTGAATTTCCCTGTCTCCAAGAAATGCTGTAGATGAAATGCAGCTGCTCCAAGTGGGGAACTAAACCTCCTTTTTTCTCCAGTAAGCACTGTCACTGGTTAGGGCCTTTAAAGAGCCCAGAGACTTAGAGAACATACGGGGCTTAATACCACTTCACAGTTTGTTTAAAGATACTTCACTAAAAATATAATTAGGCAGGTGGTTTATGGAGAGGAAAAGTTGGAAATGTGATGCTGTTTGGTTTCGTGGAGTTTTCAACATACAGACCTCAATTTTTCACTCTGAAATACTGATGCAAACTTGGATATTTCCCGTCTTTCCTGATGATTACTTCAAATAGCAGAGAGTTATACATTTCTCCAGAGAGATAAAGAAAACATCATTATTTAAGTAGCTGGTTTCGCTAGAAGGATTAGAACTTGAACCTCCAATACAACAAAGATACCTTCACAGATCTAGCGGCACACATAACACAAATTCTTCCCGTCTTAGTTTAATCACTAATTTCCAAATTTCTATTGCTGAAATTTTAAAAATTTAAACTAATATATTTTATGTTAACTTAAATGTCTTTGCTTAGTCAAGGTATTTTTGGTTGTCAGAAATAATTTGCAAAAGTGTTTCTGGATGATTAAAACCACACTCAAAAACATACAATAGACATACTGGTCACTCTACCCAAAACAAATCATTCAGAAATTACACAAAATTGTGCTAGAAACTACACTATCCTAAGTCAGAGAGATGATGCTCTCTTCTTATGTGCTAGATTAATGCCTAAGAAGAAAGAAACAATTTGTTAGCTTGCACACAGATTTCTCAATGACATTTACTTTGATAAAGCTTTGTGCACTTTAATGCTTAAGCGTATGAAAGACAAACTTCACTTTATGTTATTGCAAAGAATTATTAGTGGTATTTCCAGAAAAAGGCCTTGATATGGCTTCTGAACCAATCCATCAGTCCTACCTTATTGAACCTCTAAAAAAGCATAAAACAAATCTACAGCCTTATGCTGTATGTTACATCCAAGAGGACCTTGAGAGGACTTTCAGATTAAATTTTCTTTCTCCTGATAAGCATTATATTCTATTAGAGAAAAGGGCTATCAATAATAATATATTTTTTAAAACATTTGTGTAAAATATGCAAGATAAAAATTAATGCTGAATATTATGAAATAAAGTACACACCATTAAAACCAAAACTACCAAGAAAGCCCTCCAAATTGCACACACTGTTTACTACCACTAAGGAAAATGATTTGTGGTCCTGAGATGACACATAGAAAACGCCCAGAAGTCCTAGGAAAGAAATTTAGAACAAAATATAATGCATTATTACCTTTTACATAACTCCCTTAATCCCTTTCAGGTTTTTGTCTTTCCTAAAAAAAAAAAAAAAAAAAAAAAAAAAAAAGTGCCACTGAGTCACCGAGCTTTCATCTTGGAAAAAGATAACCACAGGAAAATATCAAAGAGGTCTTCAAAATCTTGAACAGCAGAGTTAAGAAATAAAAAAAGGAAAGTTTACTTGCTCAAGAAATGCTCATGCAGCAGGCTTAAAATGGAAAACTCCATATTTAAAACTGGGAAAGTAATCACCACACAATCCTATGGGGGCTAAAATATAAACTGATTTAATTCATGACATATTGACACGCACTCAACATGACTATCTGGATGCAAATTCCAGCTCATGAAACTTTAGATTCTTAAAAATGGGGGATGTTTAACACACACACACAAACTAGAAAAGGAAAAAGCCATCATCCCTCTCCTTACTCGGCTCCCCTATGCATCTGCTACCATCCACTGTCGGAAGAAACCGTAGCCTGCATAACAGCGGTAGTTCTGACTTGCCTATATAGTCATAGCTCTACTATCTGTTTAACTATTCCATGACAATCTGAGTAGTCTTGGTATTAGTATGTGATGGATTTGTAAATGAACTCTGAAAAGCGGAGTTTTGCAGGGGGTATTACCGGCTAATTCTTGCAGAGTTCCACAGAGTACTGTTAATTCCTGGGCAAGGAAGGGAAGGGATTGAAAAAGGAGCCCTTGGCTGAAGGGGTCGTGTTATGGCTCTGTGAACGTTTTTCATTTAAATTATGTACCTTTCCATAGCGTGTTCCAGTACCCGGAAAAACATTAAATCTACAGCTCTATGCGGACAGGTTTCAAGTTTAATACAAGTTACTGTTACAATTGTGATATACGGGGGGACGCTGCAGCTTTAATTTGAACCTGGTAAATAGCTTGTACAATCTCAGAAGAGTATTTTTAGACCCAACAAATTCTACACTGATATGTTACATGCTCAGAAAGAAACAACTGCATCTAAAGCATATTTTATTTCCCCCAGGCTAAGAAGGCTTTTGGGGACGTGCTGGATTTCCCATTTCTTTAGTACTTAACAGATCAAGTGAACTTCATTTTGGAGACGTTTGCATGAGTAATGGTGAGTGACATCGGAATTACAAATAGGTCCGCATTGTAATTGAACCACGGTGCAGGCGCAAGTGGAGCACCAGGATTTGCACACTTAGGAAAAGAAAAGGAAGTATTTTCTTAATCACAAACTTTATTAATCACTTGTCACCGATGCAACCATAGCAGCTATTAATCATTCACATACAAGAGCACTCTTGTTGGTTTGCTAGCCTAGGTATAAATTATCATGTCAAAGATTAACCCGTTTTGTTTCATTAATTCCCTTCCACCCCCCCCATTTTCTCTCACAAAAAAGGCTCGAATTGTCTTTTTGGACAACTGGAGTCCGAATGATTAATCATAGTGACAGTGAGTTGACCACAGGGTCAACAAACAATGAATAAAAACATAAGATGTGGGTTCAACCCAGGTTAGACTGATGTTTCACCGCAGAAGCGAGAGAGCAGCCAGCTCCTTCCTGCAGGAATTACTGCCTAGTGGTCAGACAACCACCTGGGCACGGCGCACGTGCTGCCCCCCTGTTTGTTCTGGGCCACCCAGCCCAGGGGGGCTCCCTGCTTCAACCTCCGCTGCCATCTCCAGGGCTCCGACCGCGGTTTGGCAGTGCACGGGATGCGCCAGCTCCCCCTCCAGTGGGATGCAGGGTAATAAACACAGCGCTGCAGCTATTGAGCGCTTAAGTTGTAGCGGGAAGATCTCACAGTTGAGCCTCCTGAGGGCCTTACTGCTAGAACCAGAAGGACTGCGAACGAAAACCAGATCCTCTGAGCTGGGCAGGACTCATCTAAAACTTTGGCATCTTCTTAAGACTTGCCTAGCAATTCTAAAAAAAAAAAAAAAAATAAATAAATAAAAAATAAAAAAGGCAAATTACACTGTGACTGTGCAAAGAAAAGTTTGTTACAATATAGAGCTGAACAAATACCTAGTGACAGACAGAATAAGGTTTAATTCTGATAAAAAAATGAAAAAGGTAATGTAAAGCTATTCTCATTACAGCGCATTTCTTGCAAGCCAAGACAGAGTCTCTGCGCACTTGCAGCTCAGTTTACCCACAGAAGCGTTTTTAAAAATTACAAAAAACACTTCACAACATTGCAAATTTCAAGGGGAATATGAAAGCTATTCAGGTTCTGATAGGGGTGGCAAGACACTGGGCAGCTACAGGAACATAATGGCAAAGGCTCTCTGTGAAGTTTGTGGCAAAATAAGCCTAAGCAAGCGGCTCCAGTGCAGCCCCTGCACCGCCAGCCGCAGCCTCTGGCCGCTCAGGAGAGCGCCCACCGCTTCCCCGGCATTAGGGCAAGCGCCATTAGGCACCTAAACCTCCAGTATTTTTCAAATTCCACGTTTCAAGTCAAACCAGACAACGCAACTGCAAATGTTCACGAAATCCCGAGCCTCGTTTCACCAGCTGATGGGTCTCCTGCAAACGTGCAGCACCCTCTGAGCCAGGTAAGCAGGGTCTTCATGTATCCCTATGTGCCTCAACTTTTAGTTGGTAAGCCCGTTCTTATATTGAAACGCACAGCCCTAAAGAACACGTTAGAAATCAGCTAAACTCATCTCAGGGCAAAACCAAACCAAGTACAACACAGGCACTAATCTTACTTGCAGTCCAAATTCGCGTCCCCTAACGAATGCTACAAGCTCTGTCCAAACATCCAGTGGACTCCGAATACATTTATCAATGCTGCCAATGCACGAACATCACGAACTTCTGGGGCAGCAGTTTCTAGCTCTAAACCTCAAAGCACGTGACAAATGTCAGCATCAGCAGCCCCACCTTAGAATGTGGGAACGAAGGCCAAGTGACCAGGCGACAGTGCTGGGAGCCACACCAGGCGACCTAAAGGCCACACTGAATTTGGGTGCGTAGATCCCCACCTTCTAATAGCCCTAGCCACGACCACCGCTGATCTGCCATCTGATTCACCCAACAGCCTCCTCTGCAAAAGGGAGTTTTACCGGGACTGTAACAGTGCAGCTTATAGCTGGGTGCAGTAGTGGTGCATCCAACAACCTTCAAAGATGTTCTGTGCACTTTGAGCAGCACGTGGATTTCTTGGCATGTGAGGACTTAAAAATCCCCATACTTTTAAATGTCCTCTGAAAGCAACAGCAGTGTGTGGACATGCCAGTATATGTACATACATAAGAATACATATACATAACATATACATATGTATATGTAGGTATATGTATACGTATACATACGTAAGTATATGTACATACATAAGAAACACTGACAGCTGAGAACTGCAATATATTACAAAACACTAACGTGAATATATTTGAATAAATGACAGTTCAGAAGACAATTAGATTACTCTAAAGATTCGTATGACTCCATTTCACTCATCTTGTTCCTAAGTATTTTCTAATTCACTTTATTTTGCTCTGTTTTATAACCCACATAATTGTGATTTGTCTTTTTGAGACAGCAATTTTTACCAACCAGTTAAACACAAGACTCAGACAAAAAGCTCTATATACAATCTGTCTGATCTAGTCCGTCACCTGAGAGGATAAACAGGATTTACACTGGTATGTAGGCATTAACTCTTTGAGCTTTAAAATCCAACTCGTTCTTCAAGTGATTGCATGCCCAGCTCCATCGAATTACACTGAGTTCCTCTGAAATGCCAGGGCTTCTCATTACCCTGAAAGTTCTGTAAATAGGATGTTTTCACGGTGCCACAAAGGGATTTTTTTTTTTTTCTTTTTTAAATCAAGTCTCAGATAAACCTGAAATGATTTCCCCCCACGCTTCTGCTCTGCAAAATGCAAATGGGAGTATTTTAGGTTGAAATGAAAAGGCTAGTTTAATTTGAAATTAAATACTTCCATTTTTAAATTTACCTCTTTGAGAAAGTAAAAAAAAGTTAAAAAATTAAAAAAGAGGAAATGAAAATTTTCATCTGGAAAATGTTCAAAGTATTTTACTTTTCCAGATAGTTTTTCTTTTGTTTTTAGACAAAACAATATATGGCAATATGAAAGCATATAATGCATAGTCATCAATCTTTGATTCATATTACCTCCCAGGAAAGTAAAATACTCCAAACAAAATTTAGTTCAGGGATAGCTACCGCCTGTTGACTTTATGTTAATCACATTTTGTAACTTCATGACAGAAGGATGTTTCCTTGCAGAGGTGCAATTTTTAAATATGCATTTGAAGAAAGCATGGGGTCAATGGTTTTCACTCTCCTATGTCCCCGTTCCACATGTCCTCACTTTAAAACACAACTGCAGAAATATAAATGAAGAAACATAAACGAAAAATCCTTTCATATTATTATTCATGTCAGTCAGAAGTTAAGAGTTAAAGAATTCACCAAGTGTGCATTCAGGAAAGGGACGGAATTCTGGCCTGAGAGATGCAACTTTATGGAACACATGAAGATGTTTTCTCTGCTCAGAAGCTGCATGAATGTATATATAGGTGATGCTCATGTGTACATATATCTCAAGGTGCTTGTAAGATGCCAGCAACTAACAAAAGCTGCATCCTCCAACACTACTCCAAGTGTCTGTGCAGGAGCAAAGCTTTCATTAAACATTTCCAACGTTGAAACATTTTAAACATTTCATTAAACATTTCCATCCCCGTTTCCACTCGGGGATGCCTTGCCCACCTCATGCTAACAAGAGGGAAGAGAAAAATATACAGAATATGGTTAAGAAAACTGCAGCACTTACATAGACCAAACACACGTAATTAAATCCATTTTAGTTGTACTGTGCAAGGTTACAAGGTGAAGACTATCACCTATAAAACAAAAAAGTTGTTTGCACAGGTATCTGATACCTACACAGCAAGAAAGTCTGTGCAGATTACAATCTACAGGACCTAGAGGCTTAGAAACACCGAAATAGTTATTTTCAAATCTTTTCTTCAAAATCAGCACTGTTCCACTGGGAACATCAGTCTTTGGAAGACCTTATATATTATATAAAGGCACAGGTGTAAGCAAAATTGAAGAGCCAGCCTTTGGAGAATCATAAACATTATACTACACAAGATCATATCAGTAATTCAGATGATGGCATAAAATTCTAACTTATTCAAAAAATGACATTTTATTTAGCACAGCCCTGCAATACCAAAATTTACTGAAGAGACATCAACACAAATGTCTTGCTAAGTAAAGGTGTGAGAGTCAGACGTGGCTTTTGGCTGCCAAGGAACCACTTTCAGCATTCGCACAGGATTTTGCAACCAACGTGTTACAAAATGAAAGTGAAGTCCTCTACCACTTCATTTTTCATGTTATACTGTTCTGCCCATTCCTCCTCCTCTCATATATCATGTCTTTTAAAAACACAAGGTTTTTGCTACTGCTCCATCAGATCAGCATCCTTTTTCAAACTGCTGTCAATTTGTTATTTTTCACTGGTTGACAACCCTCGTACAAAGTCCTGTATCTGGAGAAATTTCACTTGTTGATGTCTGCTGAGATTAAACAGCAATAATTCTGCAACATACTTCTGAAGTACCACAAAGTCCATAAGAAAACCAATGAGAAGCAAAGGATTTGTGATTCAGTCATTTTCCTGAATACAGCTGGTCAAAAATGTCAATACATTTTCACTGAAAAGTCTAGTTCTACCAAAATAAAGCCATATACTGAGATCACTTCAATTTTTACCTATCATTTCATTAAAATTACACAGTTCTTAGCTGTATCGCTTCCGACCAAATCCCATCTTTAGAGGAGATTGAATTCACGAGTCTAAGTTTCTATGAGCAGTGAGGAAGGCAAAGACGCACGCACAGGAACACCCGTTAATGAGGAGGCCTGAGCACGCAGGTGTCCAAGCGTCAGGCAGGCCCTGCTCCATATAGTCCAACTAGACCAAGGCTCCCGACAGCTTATGGGCTCCAGTTCTTAGTCTGTCTTTCATTAGGTGAGCAAAATTCTACCCAGAATTAGATTACTCCTGTTAGCACAAGCTTATATTGTGAAGAAATCCTTTTTTTTTTTTTTTTTTTTTTTTAATTTCTAAGCTGTTCAAAATCTTTTCCTAATCATGTTTCTAGCTACTAACTCAAGCCCAACATGTAGGCTATTTACAACGTCACCTAGAGTATTTCCTATTTTTTTTTTTTTTTAATTGGAAGCAATAATGCCAGGTACCTGCAGTGTTCCCTTATGGGAAATCTGGATTTTACTTTTTCTTCTTTTTTTTTTTTTTTTTTTTTTTTTTAATATTTTCATCTTCTTTATTGAATAGCTTAAGAAAAATATTTAAAAAATAGAATATTCAATCAACCCAAGATAGCTTAATTGGCCTGGAAAAGGAAACTGTACTATTTCCTAGCTTCCTGTTCTACTTCTTCTGTTCCAATACCCCAGCTTATCAGACTCCAGCAGGGAGGCCCAAGAGGGAGATTTCTGGTGATTTATGAGAGAAAGATTATCTTTTAAAAGATTAATGAACAGCTGATACAAAATAACAATCATAACAGGTAGCTCACTGTAAAGATGCAAAAGCTGAATGGAAGTGATTTTCCTGCATCAGAAATGTTCCTGACTAAAATTGATGCACAGATTTTTGGAGCCAAGTAGGAGCATGTGACCTACAGGGAGAGGCCAAGGGGACAGGGATTGTTCCCATGGAGAAGACGTGGCTTTGAGCAGACCTCATGGGAGGCTTGCAAAGCCTCTGAGGGGGTCACTAAGAATACTGAGGCTATTTACTGAGTTGCACAGTAGGAGAAGGAGGAACAGCAGTGTGAAACTGAATCCAGGCAGCTTCCAGTAGCACACAATAAACCAAGTTTACTGTGAGGATAATTAAGCACTGGGACAGGTTCAATAGAGGTTGCACAATCTCCATCTGGGGATGTTTTCAGGACTGGACTGAGCCAGAGGAAGCTGGTCTGAAATCAGAGCTATCTCTGCCATGAGCAGGTCACTGGACTAGAAACCTCATGAGGTCCCTCGCACACCGACTGTACCTGTGATTCCACGAGCGTTAGTGTGTCAGGAAGTTCTCCACACCACAGGAAAATAAAAACTTCAATTAGGATTTTTGTTTTGCTTTGCAACTCACTGGAAATTCAGTCACTTGTTCCCGAATAAGAAATAGTTGGCATTACACAGCTGGACATTTGAAAAGACTACAAAGATGTAATGAATTTGGAAAGTGGGCAAGGCTTAGGATTGGGTTTGTACAGAATACCTTGTCTAACTGACCCTTAACACAACCTGACCCTTAGTTTTTCTGCACCCTGGATTTCATTTTTCCTTAAGCAGCAACTCTTTACCCATCTAATTGTAGGAAAAACCTTGGAAAGTGAAACTAATGCAATGACCTCTGCTGACTTAGCTTATGCTTGAAGCCTTGATTAAGGGAACAGTACACAGAAACAGACCGTTCTCTTTTTCTCCCTATTTGAGCCCTGCTCTATTATAAAAAAAAGGTTGCCACATTATTGTCATGTTCACACACATTATAAAATACGGTCCCACACATCTCACCCTCCAAACATAAGAAAGCTGACTGCTCTCGCAGTTCAGAGAGAACAGCGGAGAGAACTAACAAGCATCCTGCATTACCCAGCGCCCCAGAGCAGAGCTTGTCTCGTGCCCCAGCCCACGGTAACTCACGGGAAAGGAATCAAAACCAAGCTGGTGAGGTGGGCATGTCTGCAGCCTGGTCTTTAGGTAAGGATGCGCATCTAAACATTAGCGCTAGCGTCACAGCGTATGCTACTTCATTATCGAAGCGCTCTGTTAATGAGCATCTCCTGTTCTCCAGAGCCACAGATAAAGAATAGCTAGATGGCCTTGTTCCTAGACTGAAGTGAAACATGCACCCAGAGATGACTAGCATTATAAGAAATGTCAATCTTTAAATACAAACAAATTTTCTATGAAAAATATGCCCTACAACAGGA
This sequence comes from Microcambeva ribeirae, assembly GCA_035222435.1. Taxonomy (NCBI): domain Eukaryota; kingdom Metazoa; phylum Chordata; class Actinopteri; order Siluriformes; family Trichomycteridae; genus Microcambeva; species Microcambeva ribeirae. The sequence goes on from JAYECN010496204.1 coordinate 50,989, forward strand.
TCATAAGGAAACTAATAGGAGAAAATACAAAAAAACGCAAAAAAAGGATAAGCAGTGGTGCTGGTACAACCGCCTGATTAATCATGTGCTGGAAAAGTGCTGTGCGGTTCAAAAACAGGTACGGCAGCGGACGCCGCTTGCAGGCAGCCTGCTGGAGGCAAGAACTGATGGGTGGGTGGGGCTGGCAAGTTTAAGCATTAATACTGGGCTGTCATGGGAAAAGAAGGAGCTGTATTATGTCAGAATTTTCCAAAGTCTAGATCTAGACATTTTCTAAAACCGCCAGCCACCACCCTGTTTTTGATGCAGTAGGCTGGGCTCTGGGTTCTCCAATTTACTCCTAGCTGTCTCATAGCCAAGTTTTTCAAGTAGAGACTTTGCAGGCAGCAAAGACACTGCTGCCTCCGTGCCACCGAGTCCCCGTTACTTGCAAGTAGAAGGCTAGTCGAGAGCTAACTTGAAACATTTGGGGATGTTGGAAGGAAGGAGCAAATGAAGTCTAAGTGAATTCTCCGAGATATCTATCAGTCTTTGCCAGATTTAAATTTCTCTGTCATAAACACACAACATAATACTTCTATTATAGGAGAGCACAGTTTCACTGTTGTCACTGGTAGTGTAAGGAAAGATTCAGACCACTAAGCTTACAAAAGCATATTAAAAAATAATACCCTAGCTTTCTTACTGCAATGCGTGCAGCTCCAAGGAGTAAAATTCATGCCATTTGTACAGGTGACCAGCAATTACCACTACGGCAGCTTACTCCTCTAATAAATATGAAGTGTCAAGCAGTTCTAAACTCAGACTTACCCATTCAATTTCTCCCATCACACCAATGCACTGCAAACAATTTTGAGATCGATACTAGCAGAACTGTCTTTGTGGTATTAGGTTCAGTTCTGCTGACATCCTATGTCTTAATTTTCCTGGACACAAAATCCAACATAATTAGAGATACTCCTGAGAAATTGTTACATTTATTCACATATTATTACAGTACTGAGAGCACAGGAAAAAAAACAAAAACAAAAAAAAAAAAAAACAAAAAAAACCCCCCCCACACAGAGAGCTGTGCAGCAAACAATCTTACTATGGTTTCCTCTATCAATATAATTTATCATTGTTCGAGAAGGCCAGCTCAGTTAAAGTATTTCAGCCACACTAGGAACCATCACCAACAAAACGGGATTTCAACACTTATTGCACCTATTTTCTACATTGCTATAGAAAGTTATGTATTCTATCATTCTGTCCTCTGTCATTAAGTATCTACCATAAAACACTAATTGGTAAACGTATTTCTGAGGGATAATTAAAAGAAGACAAAGATGTGGATAAAGGGAGGGGGGGAAAAACCACACCGTTGAGAGCAGCCTTTCATTCCCATGTGCTTACCATTTTAAATACTATGACTCATATTTTCTAAAATGCATGGCATTACTTTAAGAAAGAGTACTTGCAATAACGCATTCAGAGAGCAGTACCAAAAACTATTCTGATATATACTGGATCAGATGCCCATTCTTCAGAAGAAAACCATAGAACACTTTTAATGAATCTAATAAAAGGTTATTGTGAAGGACTGCTAGATCAAAAGGCTTTTCTTTACTGCTACAGTCAAAGGCACATTTAATCTGAGAACAAAGGATTTTATTTCCTAAATTTTCTATTACTTCAACTCCAAACTGATAAGCCAAGTCTGAGGAAAAGTGTCTTTTTTTGCATAGACTACTAAAAAGCTTCAGGGCAAAATCTTCGCTCTACACAGCCAAAGAAAAGACCGGACATCTTTACAACGCAATTCTAAAACAGACACAAATCCCACTTGGATAAAAAATTCTGACCATCTTGTTTTTACGAATGAATTGTTTGGCTTGTTCATATTCCTTGGTCCTCCGATCATTTGCTGAAGAAATACCACAAAGATGTTATTTCAGCATTGATTACTGTATGGTTTATCCTGTTATAAATGTGCAATTTCTGTCCTGAATAAATCATTTCCAATCTTTTTCAATTTATAGAAACTAGAGGGTTCCAGTGTTGATACATATTCACTAAAATATACATTCTGTATAGTTTACAGATGTAAATGACTTGCCTTTCTCAATCATTTTTTGAAGGCTCCCTGGAGTAGTCCACAGGGCTCCCCAAGGCCAATATAGCACAACGTTTTATATTCCTGTTTAATTTTGCCTGTTAAATATGAGCGAAACTACTAAAATCTCTCTGCATGAATAGAGTTAAGCATAAAAATATCTGCAGAATCATGGTAACTAAGCTTTTATGGTGACCAGTAAAATTAATTGAGACTTTAAAATCTATCAGTTTGCCTTATTACGGTATCAGCTTTACCATTTTTATTAAGCAGAAAATCCCGCCCGCCTGAGGAAGATGGGTTCTAACAGGCCTGACTCTGTGACCACAGGAAGGCATCAGGAGAGCTGTAAGCGCGGCTGCACGGACCAAACAGGCAGGATCCGCAACATCCCAGACTACCCGGATCTCCAAATGATGACAGCAGAAGTGAAGGGTAGGAATTGGCAAGAACCAAGATGTCCCAGAAATAGTTGGATCCACAGTCCTCCTCAGAACAGCCATGCCCATGATGGATTTGCTTTGGCCTTTTACCTCTTCCTTCCCACAAAGGTGACGCGAGGTGCCCAGCGGGCACCAACTCTGGCGGGTGGCGGAGCAGGTTCAGAGCTCCTTGAGCAGCTCATCACATCAAAGCTGACACAATTCTGACATCGCTTTGGACCTAAGGACTGCTAATTAGATCACTGCAAATAGATGCAGAAGCATTGCTATTTTAACAGCCTCGCTCATTAAATAAAAACACATGCATTTCATGACAGGAGAGGATTCTACTGATAATAAAAATCCACCAGCTCTTCCAATTCAGCATTAGTTACTGTCACTCTCAGCCCCATCTTTAGTATTTTGAAAAAAGCTTTTACTCTATATTTACCTCAACTTACTTGTGCTAGACATTGGAAGTTAAATTATCTGCACAGCCTTCCTTCTTATATGGCATAAGCAGCTTTTCTAGTGAGTAAATACTTGGAAGAACATGACTATCAATCAGTGTGATCTTCAAGCAACAAATTAGCAAAACAAAAACAACATATTGCAATATTAAGTGCTGAAGTTTTCTTTTGTAGAAACTGAGAATTATTATTAGCAAATTGTTTTTTTCTTCCTCTATTTAAATAAATAAACCCACAATGAGGTAGCTTCATGATCTGTCAGTATGAACGTGGACCAAAATAACCCCAAATCAATCAAATCACACAGGATTAAATACAGCTTGAAGTTGGCCAGTGTTGCTTACCAATGAGAATAAATTGTTTTCTAAAAGAGATCATCTCAAAGACTTGGAGCAAGCAAGTCACTTTCAAGTAAATGAAAGCAAGGGTTAGGCGTTATTGGATTTGTATTGGCTACCTAATGTGGTAACAGTGAAGCAGAACAAAATATGGGCATGAAATCAAATAGAAGGCATCTTGGATTTGCAGAAAGTCAAACCAAGCGCAGGTTTTACTTAGAGCTCGAGTATAAGGTAGAGTGGATGCCCTCAGAAGATTCTTTAAAACTTGCATGCCAGGTCATTTTTTTGGTTAAAGGCAAGTTGGGGAGGAGATGGAGACACCTAGGCTAAATGGGCCTTAAACTATCAACATATCAAAACCCCTGGGAGTAACAGTTCATCTCATAACTGATCAATTTCTTCCCAAAAGTTAGGAAAACTTGAAACCTTTCTGTTGAAAACAAAGGGGAATTTATGTTCCCAAAACAGGCATGACAAATGCCAAGCGACAGGGGTAATGCATACCTTGATATTCTCATCATTTTCTTCAATGGAAGCACAATTATACTAATAGACACATTTGTATTTTTTTTTTTAATTATCTGTCCATTTAAATTAAGAACATACCTGGACCAAGAACACCCTAAGGCATTCATTTTATGGCTATTAATATTCTTAAATTTTGTAACACATCATTTTTCTTGACATCACTCCTTATAGAACTTTACTTCACTCTAAAAATCTGTAGGTGAGACTACAAATGCTTAATACTGCATTCAGTTTTGGCATCAGCTATCATAGATGACCGAGTGTATAATGCTAACAGCAGCTCATTTTACCAGGTAATACGAGCTACAAATTGACATCTGGACTTTCTTCCTCTACATTTTGAATCAGGACATATATATTAACTTGGAAAATTCAATCAAATTTCCTGTAAAAAACTCACATGGTAGCTCTCAGTCACTGAGGCACCTATACCTACATAAATTATGTGATGGATTTACTTAACACACCTTATACTTAAGATCTGTACATTTCAAAACAACATGGCACAGCAGGAAGAAGATCCCTGAGTAAATGGACTCTGCATCACATACAAGCATTACATACAGACTTAGGTTCACACACAGATTTTCCTCTTTCTCTTCCACATAGGGAAGCTTAAGGTGAACAACAGGTATTTGATTTAGTTAGGACACAGTAGGATGATGCCAGCAGGAAACTGAAAAGGAGTCTTGAACTGCAAGCTGAAGGAGTAAACAGTTAAATAATAGTTTCATATTTACTTAACAGCATAGATATTTTTTACTGGCCAAGCACAGTCTTTAGAAAAATCCCTTAGAGGATTTCTAAACCACCTTCAATTTATCAGTCTTTATCATCCTAACAAAACCCTATTTGATTCACCTCTGATGTTAACCAGGCCAAAACTGTTTCATTCACAAACAGCTGGTGCTTCCACGCTTTTCCATTTTCTTTGAATGATTACATGTTCTGGTGGGAATAAAATGTTAGCCAGATTTCTGAAAGGAGGAAAAACCTCTCTCATGCATATTCAGACTTCATATTTCTGGGTAAAAACAGCATTGGCATCCATCCAGATGGAATTTCTCAAACTCAGACTTGGAACTGCGCTATTTTCTTGAACTGATGCTAACAGTCCTTAGACTTCGGCAAAGCTTCACCACTGGGCAACAAGTCTCTAGCTTAACGCCAGTAAGAGTCACAGTCACTACTCGGTTGCCACAAATACGTGACCTGAGAAATCAGAAAATGGAATCAAACTCTTTAATCCCCAGGGGACGACTTCTTATATGTTTGCACAATATATTTTGATTCAACATAAGGGAAGACCCCTAAGCTATGAAATAACATAAATAATTATGACTTCTTCCCTCTTTCAGATTCCTGGAATTAATACATTTAGAGCAGCAGCAGAAAATATCTTTTCTCCTAGGAAATCATGACTTGTGCTACTCTGCAACAAAAAAGTGAAAAACCATTGCACAAGAACTGAACTCTATTTTCTCTACTGCTGTAATTAGCTGCTAACGTCCTTAACGCAAATCCGGAAGGCAAACCGTACTTGGGCATCAATATGATTGGGAATGATGGATTTTTAACTATGCGCACTCAGAGCAGCTAAGGCTCCATCGACATTAGCAAGTCATTTGACAGTGTCAATGTTCTGTAACAGCTGACGGCCGAGGGTCCTGCACAGGCGCTAGCTCTGCTTCGCCCGTTTTATTCTGGCATCCGTTCGGCCAAGTGCCTGGGACGGAGCCCGGTCACCATGCGAACCATTCCCAGCTGCCCAAGGGACTGTGCAGACCCACGTATGGCTTTTACAGGAGTGCAGGTGGGCACACCCAGAACGAGATTGTCAGATTGGTTTCTTTTGAAATCAGTCTGATAGCACTCCTAAACCCACTCAGGATTTGGTGTACTAAACACGCATTAACCAAGTGAGGACAGAGTGCAGCAGTGAGAACAACCCTGCCCTGTTGCTTTGAACTGAAACACTAACGAGGACAGCCAGAGATGCTCAACTCCCATAAGCAGTGTCCCGCCAAAGAAACGCCAACTAGCACTAGGCAGGAAGGGCTAGGAGGGACAAGCAGAAAGGACAGAGAGGCTGGGAGAGGAGGACGACCTCGGGGCACAACCCGGGCTGCAGAGACCAAGGGGCAAGCCAAGCACTGCCAGGGAGCAGAGCCTGCCCGGGCAGGGATAACTTCTGCTTAGGAAACTGCCTGTGGTTGTAACAGTTGCTTCTCACTGCACTGAGGTAACTCCAGCACTAGCTGGAAGTTACTGCTGTATGTTTTTAATAGAATACTTAGGACCTTTCCTTAGGATTAATAAACTGCTGCTGAGCTCTGGATTATGGTTATTCATTTCCTAAAACCTGCCTTTGGTGTGGGATATGCTGTTACTGAAAACAATTTAAAATAGATGAAAAAGTTTTTTTTTTTTCTTTTCTTTTTTAGTACTCATTACAGCATGAGTAATTTGAAGCTAATATGACACACTAAAGCTTGAGAATTATTTAAAATACTACTTCGAAAAAGATTATAAATGCTGGCTTCTGCTGCTGCTAATTCAATGCATCTCCATTTGTGTGTGTGATTTCTGTAAGACCAGGACAAGATTGATCACTAGCTCATCTGCTGAACTTGAATTCACTCAACTCATCCCTAAAGCACTTTAACTACTTGACTAATCCTGTACCTACAGCCATAACATCTTTATCCACAGTTATTCTTGAACTAAGAAAATCATGTGGGTGAATTGATTTCTAATATGTATAATAGAAAATTGTCATATAGGTTCCAGTACCCGGAATAGTCATCCTATATAGCAAGAACAAGAAGATAGCAGATCTACTGGCTCAGAAAAGTATTTCATTTCTTTACCCAGCCATCTCTGAAAGCAAATCCTCCCTTGGCTGCTTCTCCCCATGATACAGCAGTCACCAACTCCAACTCCATGACCATGGGACCATGCAAACCACCCCTGTAATGAAATGTGCCCGTGCAGCGGCGCTCTTCTGCCTCTGTTTTCGTGTATTATTAAGACACTCATGCAGGTAGGAAATTGGCTTTGAAGCAGCCTCTGCAGCTCCTGATTATGTCCTGGCTATTATTTAAGAGGAAGCATCAGCACTAAACTGAGAGAAGCAAGGCTAGTATGAGAGCAGGTAGGCAGGACACGTCCCCAGGCACGCCGCTCCGCGGGAGCGCACCGGGCAGCCGAGAGGCCCCACCTGCCCCAGAGAACGGGGACACTCCGAAGAAGCTGAGGCAAAACACGTGTCCTGCAGATCACCACACACAAGAGGTATCAAGTTCAGGAACTGCTATAAGCAAGAAGCATATAACAAAATCAGACATAAGAACAAGACTCCACTATAAATGCCGTTACAATTCAAAGGTTGACAAACCTGAAGTTTTTGGTTTTGATATTTTTGTAGATTGCAATTCCTGTCAGTGATAGTCAAAGGCTTTGTACAGAAAAATAAATCAAAAATCGCACCAGATGAACATTTCCTAACCAGAGAGCTACATACCGCAAAGCTTGACAAGGATTTAGCTGTCCCCCAGCAAGGGCAAACTCGCTCCAACAAAGGCAGGCTAGATTTGTCACACCTGCAAACAGTAAACTTCCAGACCATCCCCCAAATGTCCCCCCATTTCTCCTGCCTAGCCCGCTCATCAGCAACAGCTGCCAGATGCAGTTTGCATGTGGTTAATGCCTCAAGCTTTGCCTCAGTATTTCTGAGTTGATGGCATAAATAAACAAACAGTAGGTCAGTCAGCTTTCCAAGATGATAGCCAAACACGGCTTGAATCCCACTAGCAACATGCACTCAGTATCCTTGCTGCTCAGATGACACGACCGGCTCATCTAAGATGACCAGCTGAACAACTTTCTTGCCATTCATCTAGACCCAATTTCCAAAGGCCACATAAGGTGAAGCATCATGACAGGGCTCCCTGTCAAGAGACAATCAAGACACTTTTTCAAGAAATAGTTCTGTGACCATTTAAAAAGTTGCTCTAAGTCCTCTTGCTGAGGAATCAACTTGCCCATGTTAATGAGGTTAGTCATTAAGCTTTGTAACATCAGTGCTTTTTGTCGCTGTGTATTCCAAATAGCAGAACGAGCCTTATAAAGCAGAGAACAGAACTTACACTACAAGATATTGTTACATTCTTTACCATACACAGGCACAACAACCCATAGGGACTCTGTCCTGGATTCTCACCATTACTCATTTGCAGCAGTGGCTACCTAGTGCAGCAGTGCGCCAGCGGCGCGCTCCGAGTCCCACATGCACACCTGCACACCAAGCACGCCAAGTCAAGCTGAGCCCTGCGCCACCATCGAGCGGCGCACCCTCCGTATCCCACTGCTGTTAAGACTTGGCAATGCCACTTAGTTGGAAAAAGCTTCTTAAAGGGTAAGCAACTGAAAAACTACACGTATACACAAATAAAACAAGCTGGTATCTTGGCAAGTTTAAGAAGTAGTTTGTATTTAACCCATGAACATGTATTTTTTCTATATTGTGTCTTTTATATTACAATTATGACTGAAAAATTGATTGCTTATACAAAATATTCATTAAGAACCGCTTTTTGCAGAAGTGGACAAATGCTACCATGACTACTGGCAAATTGTAGAAAGTGAATTAATGAAGAAAACAGAATAAAAGTATCACCTATTTGAACAGCAAGCCTGATAAGCCCCCTAGATGGTTACTGTTCACAGAATCTGATCTATTCCATCTTAAATTTTCCTTCACATGAAATAACTACTATGAAAACGTGTTCACGACAGCCCTTAAGGGAACAAGAAAAGCTGATGAAAGTTGTTCAGTGAACTTGGAAAGATTTTTCCAGTTCTATTCCCACGCAAGTAAAACAAGCATACTTCTGAAGAGCTCAGGCTGGATTTTGGACCTAATCTTGCAGAACTCAAGTGATGAATTCCAACAACATCCAGAACTGCTGTGTCACGATGAATCAAAAAAGCAGTTCAGACTTTTTCCTCCCTAACTGAAAAACAATTTAGAAACAGAAGGGTCTACAGTCTGCTACATAACTTCACCTGTGGGGAAACTGCACAAGACAATGTACCGTGCCAAGGAAAGTTTCCTGTGTTACGAGTTACTAAGATCTACAACACGGATGCAATACAGTTTCTTGTTTCTTGCTGCTAAGCATATTTTTGACAAGCAGATTTCATCAGGAATTGGGTAAAAGGTGATCTACAAGTATGTAAAGTGTAAGTTCAGAGGGATAGTTATTCTTTACGGGAGAAAATCTAAAGAAAACTGAAACTCAGACAGCTTGCATCAAATCAGAATGTTAACGGAGACACAGTGGTAGCCTCATATACCTTACATGAAGTTTTAGATTTCTTTGCTTTTGTCAGGTTTAATTTCTCATAATCAGAAAACAAAAACAAAAATCGCTTATTTCAAATCAATTCAGTAACTGAAATGTAGCAAGACCAACTCGTCTTGATCAGCTTGTTTCAGTTAACACTGTTGTCTCCCTAAGACAAAGCAGAAAAATATCTCTGCGTGTGATACAAGGTTTTTGTGGTGAACTTTGCACTAGAATAGACTAAGATTAAGATGACCAGAAGAGAAAAACTGGTTAATAGTTTTAGCCACTTAATGCTATACCAAGAGCATTTGGTTGTGATATGCTTCTTTTATGGTAAAACATGGAAGAACACATCCCATTCAATAACATTTTTTAGTTAATATGCATGTACTGCTGGGCATGAAAAGTCATCATCCACATCCTACAAATGTGTAATTCATATTCTACAAATGCCTATTACTTCCCTCCTCCACAAAAAAGAAAAAAAAAAAAAAAAAAAGACAAGGTGGGTATAGTTCTGGCAGAGATGCCCGGTGGAGGAGCCATCACTCTGCTGGCAGTGCGGGCACAGACAGGTGGACGAGGCTGGCACGTAGCGATGCAGCGACAGCTCGGCAGGAAGCTGGCAGACCCCCAATTCCAATGGCTGGCAAACCACAGAAGCAGAAATCATCAGCTTACATCTCTTGACTCTGACCAAGTAATCCAATGGAATACGAAAGGTTAACACAATAAAATATGTTACCATCCTTGAGAATAATACCGGTGCTAAAATAATCACTCGCTTTTCCTAAGGCAAAGTCAGCGAGGTGGCAATCAGCTCTCCCTGGCATACAGGTAATAGCCACAGAATGGAACTGTTAAGTAAAATACCCTGTCTAAAAACAGCCTCTCTATTTGCCTCAGGAAAAAGGGTAATACAAATGAATGCACAGAGATTTAATCAAACCAAGACTGAAGGCTACCCAGGCATCTTCCCACACTGCTGGCTATGAGTGCCCACTGTCTGTGCCCAATGCTGGACCGGGCAGACGAAACCCCTCCTTTAATTTTAAGGCAGAGACGATGCTCCCAAACCATACCATTCACATAAAAATAGTAATTAAATAATCCAAATCCATATATAAAAAAGGATTTATTCCATTAAATAGACTAATTACTAACCGAATAGTTATTTAAATGCCTTAGGGAGGAAAAAGAAAAGCCAAAGTAGTTTTACAATGATCCTGAAAAAGCTGCTCAAAATATTCATTATCCATTTACCTCCAAGGCATGCTGCGAGGTAGGTCTGTTTGCTATGGCTGTGGCAAAGGTTGCTTTGAGATAAGCTGGTGAAAGATTTTTATGTTCTCATAGATGTTTAGTTATTTAAATATGTATATGGGCACGAGGAGTCTTGGACAAACACAAACCATCAATTTTGTGCAACTTCACTTGTGAAAATTTATACAACTAGGTACAACTTGCACATAATTTGCAGAGTAAAGGCTAAAAGAGTATTTAAAATACTATTTTTATACCATATTTCCCTCATTTTTTTTTTTAAAGCATGCCCAGATTTTGTCTTTTATATATATATATACACACACACACACACACGTGCAATAGAAGACAGTGCCACAGTCAGGTTAGGAGTGGACAGAAGCACTGTGGCATCTCAGCACGTTTGCACTGCTTACACTATAAAAAAAAAAAAAAAAAAAAAAAAACAGAAATAAACAAAAAACCCTACTGCTGAAACATGGAGACATAGCAGACCAACATGTCATTAGCTTTTGCTTCTCTTCCTGCTAGCCTACTTTATGCAGGAACAGCATCTTGATTGCTCTTCCTTCGGGAATTCTGGTTTCTCATGCAACTTCTTGCTTACTTCTTGATAACCTGATCACTGCCCAGAGTATCTCCAGTTCTACTCAGTCTACAGAGTTAACAGCAGATGGAATGAACAAGCAGCACAGAAGACAGAGAAATAAAGGTATAGCTTTATGAGAAGCAAACACAAGACCTGTGTGGCAGATATAACTCTATAAGGTATCTACTATTAGTATGAGACGGACAGAAACAGAGACAACACATTAAATGTGCAAAAATAGGTGTATAAGGACTTAAAAATCATCATCAACATTGGTAAAGTCAAAAGCTGTTACGTACCATGCCCGAGCAAGCTACGTCACAGATAAGCAATGGCTTAAGCAGTTTGTTCTGACCCTGTTACAGAAACTCCCGAACGAGCGAGCACGTGGACTCCAGTCTTGGGATGCAGATTCACTGACACCCATCTGTAGCGCTGACAGGAAAAGCGCTTTGCTGCTGAACCCAACTCTAAACAAATTCAGGCCTCAATTCCATCATAGGATCATAGGATAATTCAGGTTGGGAAGGACCTCTAATCCAATCCCCTGCTCAGAGCGGTGTCTTCTCTGGGGTCAGACCAGGCTACTCAAGGCTTGACGCAGCCCAGTGTTCGAGGATTTCTAGCCACGGGACTAACAATGAGCACATCAAATACACGCAAGGCAGACAAATAAACATATATCAAGAGAGTATGGATGAACATCTAATTGCTTGGCTCTATTTGCCCTACCCATTAATGAAACTCTGACTAGCTACTGGCCAAATCATTTCCAGTGCAATCCCTGAACTCCAGTCCCTATTCTTTCTTTTTAGATTTTTGAGACAATTTTCTGTGGTTCCAGACTGACAGCTGTGCTGTCATTTTTAACATACAACTCAGAAAGAGATGGGCTCTTGTGGCTTCTGTGTGCGCCTATGTGTGTATCTACAAAATTCTGTTTGTATGTAAATGCCTGAAAAATTTGGGACTAAAAACAGTGACATGTAAAACCCTGATGAAAAAGTAGCTTCTTCTGAAAAGTAGGTTTTGATGAATTTTGTATGATCTCTTTAAAGATTCTCTAATGCATATTTCAAAAGATGTTTCAATACTGTAAGTTTTAGATCAGCTCATAGCTGATAATTTAGACTTTTCCAGGACTATTCTCCTGTGGTATCTGGCTTCCAAACTCAGATTTAAATGTATAGAAGTTCTGAATGAAATCACAGGCAGAATATTAGATTAGAGCATATAAAACATCACAAAATCCTTTGTTAATGCCAAATTAAAACCTCAGCTAAGGCAAACTTACTAAAGTATCTGGGAGTACCAGAAATAGAGGTCTTTTGTGCTTAGCAGTTTTCTTGTATGACTTGTTTCAACTGCCTTTATATAAAGAATGATCAAACATCACCAGCGACTTCAGATCCTATACTCGCCACAAGTTGCGAAGAAATATATTATTTCTAAATAAGATCATTTCATTTTAAAATAATCCCAGGCAATGAATAACTACAAAACTTCAACTTTGAACAGATGCACAGGCTTCCACCTTGAAAGAGTTTCCTGATTTTTTATATCCATTAAAACTGCTAGGTGAGCTCTAAGAATCCCACTCACACTAGGCTCTGCCACAACGCATCAGTGTAGGAAAAATCCTACTATTACATGTGATCCAAGTCAGCACGGGACATAATTATCTTTGTACACAAAGAAGTTAAGGCTCAGGCCGCCAGATGTGCTTAGTTCCTATTTGGACACTGAAAGAAATGGCTTCACCAGGGGCTGAGCTCCCCTGGGAATCCTGGGCAAGAGGCAGGGCTCCGAGCCCCGGGAACCCACTCGCGGGCACTTACAAAAACCCCGCCTCACATGAGTAATTGAACAGAAAGTGGAAGTTAATGATACTGTTGTTCTGTAACTAACTCTCGCTTTGCTGCCGTCCAATATGACAGCAAATCAGCTGCGAACACTAGCTCGTGTCAAAAATGTAAATGAATTTTGCAGTTTCTTAAAACCCTGTTTCTTCACACCACACTTAATTTTGCTGTGCCTAAAGCCTGTATTCTTCAAAAGGCTTAAACACGAGCAGCACAAGTGACACGTGGCTGGGGACATGAGGTGCTCGCGCAGCATCCCGTCGAGGCCGCGCCGAGGCCCGGGTGCTGTGGAGAAGCCCCCGGCACGGCAGCGATCCGAGCCGCAGCGCATCGCTGTTGCTCCGTCTATGCACAGCGTAGCTATTGGATCTGATTGCTGGAGCAGAGGATGAGTGCAGAACACACAATAGAGCGCTACACTGCAGAGAAGAAACCCACAGTCCAGGTCCAGAAGGACAAGGTTTCCCTAAGTCAGAATCAAGCTCTTAGTCTCATTTTCATAAGCATCATGTCATTGAGAACAATTAAATTTTTTTTTAAAAAAATCAAAGTGATAAGTCTATCTGCTCAGTCCGTCAACAAATGATACTGATGTTCAGAATACTTGTCAACTATTTTAATCCATGCTTAATACATAATATCAAGATAGCACATTAAATCACAAATAAATGCAAAACTGCTTGCAAGTTCCCGTACCATGATAATTACTTAATATCGAGCATTAATTATCTTCTTTTACTGTCAGATAACTGACATTTAAGCATTAACTGGTAGGCATTCATGCAGGGTCAGAGGATTATTGAAATTGCATTGGAAGATTTGCTGTTCTCCCGCAACCTGACATAATAATGGTTACGTAGGTAAATAAATAATAGTTTTCATGCTAGGTCTTACACCCCACCCCCCAAAAAAATTATAACATGAATATTTTCAAATCTATATTGTCCATAATAGATCTAGAACACCTAGTACACTTAATTCCAAATTAAAGTTTTATTTATCCTCCTTTTATCAGGTGAGCTGACAAATACTTGTTCTCTCAAGATAGAACTGCCTAAGACTCTTATCTTTCAATGGTCAATCCCTGCCCTACATTATATCCTGGCACAAGAAAAAATTATGTTTTTAATCCTAATTGTGTTATGTTAATATCAAGAAAACCATTTCCAGACCTTTCTTATTATAACTAATCTTTCCTGCCCAAATAACACATCGGTTATTTTCCAATGCAGTGCCTTGGCATTTCGACCCTGCAATGCACGGCTTGACGGTATTCCGAACGTTAACCAAGAACGAGCAGTTGTGTTTTGGGTACTTCACAAGGCTTGATTTAGTATTTTAGTTTTTGCTTCCAGGGAAGTTACGGTGTACATTAAGACTGAACCAAATAAAAACAGCAATTAAATTCTGAGTTAAAGAACGTTTGAACTTGACGCTGATTAACTAAAGAAAAGTAATCCCAATAAAACTTAAAAAATGTGCAGCCTGTATGTTTTAAGTACTTACAGATTGCTACTCAATTTAAAAGATGCATGGTCTGTAGACTTGCGCAAATTTGGTATGAATAGAGCATTCTTCTCTCTTAAACTGAACCTAAGACATGGATTAAACTGTTTAGACTACAGACATTTTAACAGAGACACCGATCCATTAGTGTCCTCAGCAGTAAATAATCAGTTCTGGAATACTGCATAAGGAAGACATGCACAGGAGGACCAGTTGCCATCACAGCTACAGCTCATTCTAAATTTACTGATTCAGTATCAAATTTATATTGATTTAGAAACATTACATATAATTATGAGGCTGTAAAAGGATCCTTGCTAGCCCACTCTCCTGGCCCATGTCCCTGATCAAGTGCATATGTGTGTGCTCTTAAATATTTGCATTGTCACATGTGTTCCTTAAAAAACAACATACAGGTGTCTTCACTAATAACAGGATTCAACTGGATTTCATTGGTCTCTAGTCTTTTTTTGGTTGGAGAAGCAGCACCTCTATTGCTGACTACCAATAGGACTTCAGAAACATTTGTTGAAGAAATATGATAATATAGCTTAGTTACTCCACTAAGGTGGTGCATTTATTATATCACTCATCCTGGCAACTTGCGGACCAAAACAGAAAGTGCAGATACAACAAAACTCCCATGAGTGCAATCACAAAGTTGCCTTCAAAGGAAGGGACTCTTTGCTAGGACTTCCTTACTCCAGGAACTCATGACCTCTGTGGAGCACCTCACCAACACATCTACTAGAATATTCACTAGAATATTTTCATCTCATATTCTATAGGACCTTTATTATAATAAACATCATGGCTCATGCTACAGGTGCCAAAGGTAACACTTACAAGAGATAGACAAGAAAACCTAACTGGAATATACACCGAATTTTAGTGGCAAAAATCAAACTATTCACTTTTATTTTAGGATCATAGACTAAAAGAAATTTTTAATTTTCACCTGATTATAAAGTGCCATAATTTTCAGTTCTTCCTGACTTTGGCCTCCTATTTTAGGTAATCAGCAAGAGTTATGTAAAAGCACAAAATGAAGTCATAACATTTAAACTTAATCACTTAACAAGAGGACAATATTGCTAAGGCATTTGAATTGATCTCTGCCAAAAGTGATGGAAAAATGCCAGCTAAAAACCTGCATAAATAGTTCAGCGCACAACATTTTAAGAAAACAGTTATTAATGTCTCAGAAATAGTTAGTCATGGGACTGTATTCGCTACAGAGCTGAAGGAAACACCCCAGGGTATTCCTCATCTGACACCATGGAGGCTGAGTGCCTGAAAGAGCTGGCACAGGCCCCATGTGTTTCCAGCTACGGGAAAAAGCCTCAGCGACTTTAGTCTGCGAATAATAAGGAACCAGACATCAGATTCAATGAATATTGTTTTGAGCAAATTCCACTAGAAGATAAGCCACTCTTAAGATGCAAAGTACTTATTCATGCCACAATATGAACATTTAATATCTGAAACTGTTATTTCCTGTGAAACCATAATACCCAATTGTTACAGCTTTGTGAGTGACTCATTTAAATTTCTTAATTATTGCAAGCAACTTTGTCAATAGTATAGCATTTTCAAGAGATTAACTTTCTACAATAAAGCTTTTGTGGCAGCCAGCAAATCCTTAAACAGTTTCATCTATTTTGCATTACTAAATGGCCAAAGCAATTCAGCTTAATTTGCACAGACAAAAATAAAGTGTTTAAATAATGTAATGGTTGTGACAAAGACTAAGGAAATGAGTGAAATTCTAGGTTCTACTTCCAATCTACCAAACAAAGATATCATGCATATTATGTGAAGAAATCCCGAGGTTATTTACGCTTTTCATGCACAAAATGTTCCCAGTAAAGCAAAGAATGAAAAATTCTACCTAAAGTTTAATAGTTTCTTTTTGACACAGATATACGAAGCAGATACAATACGTCATGCTCCTCAACAGCATCCCAGCAACAGATCAAGAAGGGAAATTTAATGTCCTTAATACAGCCTCTTCCAACCTTTGTATGAACCAAACTCCTCAGATATTCAAAAAAACACCGCTTCATTGGGTAGTAAAGACAACTCATTTAAGCGAAAAATGGAGCATCCCGATTTCATCCCTTGCTCCCTCACCCCAGTTCTCCATGGAAGCTGAGGTTTCTGAGGCTGCTCAACACTGCAAGTCGAGCACTGCTTTCTCCCTCGTTAAATCTCCAGCATAGCTCCTGAATATTCAGCATCTTGCTCCTGCACTTCGCAGCAGCAGGTCTGCCCATGCATAGCCTGGAGCTCTGAAGACTCTACCACCAGCAACCATTTCTCTATTTGTGCCCTTCTCTACCAGGCCTTCTTGACCTGTTTTGGACTTTATGGACCGCCTCTGCTATTTTCCTGGTGACATACAGAAGCTACTTAACCCTCTCCAGCAAAGCAGGGAGTTCTGCATGGTGTTTTACCAACACACGTGGATTCACACAACACACACATTTTTAGGTGTCCTATTATCTCTTGAAGAAGGTCGTTATTTTTGACGATTCTTGAAAAAGAAAAAAAAAACAAAAAACAACAAAACACTCTGATGGAGGATACACTGAGTTTGTACCCAACTGAATACGTCACAAAAGGTTTTAAAAAAAATAATTTTTGTCAAATTTAAGAAACTAAGCACAGACTCAACAGACTACCACTGAGTTACTCCACATACCAAGGAAACGTGCCCTATGTCACTACGTTTGATGAAGCACACCCAGAAAACTGGGTGTATGTAACAGAGGAAGAAGGCTACAGATAAGGAGTCGCCTACTATGACAACAGGCAAAGCAGAAAAGTAAAGAATGCGACACAGGCATTTTTATAATATGATACAAGATAGGCCTGCATACATATTTAATACACAGGTCTATGAAATACCTATACATAGGCATATTTACATACATACACCTCCATAGCATCTGTATTTCAGCAACTGGATCAAAGACTTGATTCAAAAGGTCATTTCTAAACTGAAATACTACAACTCAAACAAAATAACTCTGCCAAAGAACCAGTAAAGACGACGTGAAAGAAAGCAAGACTGTCCTCTCAGCAAGAATATAAAGGATGTTCCTTACTGTTTTCAAAACATTCAAGAACCTTTATCTCTACACCAACCTCAGGCAAACAACCTAAAGCGCATGATATTACAATTTCAAAAAAAACCCTTCTTAAGGGATCACATTTTAATGGGTTAGATTATAACAAGTGTCATTAAATTGCTACTGCTACTCATCATTTAAAGTCCTTCCTAACGACATCTCTACTTCCAAATACCTCCATCTCACGACAGTCCTACAGCTACTTATACCCATTTACTATATGTAATGTTGCGACATATCCCCCTATTAGGTCAACTGAATTATAATCTAAATTGTGCTGATACAAAGCTATAGCATCCGAGCAGAACTATTACAGAATCTCATCTGTACCTCACAGACTAGAAAAGCCAAGGAGTAACCAATAAATTCATGGCATCCTATTGCTTTTGGGTGGAATATCCAAGAGCAGCATGTTGGCAGAAGAGGAAACAACAGGTTTTCTCACTACTGCAGAAACAAATAGTTCCAAATAGTCACAAAAGGAACACTGGTGTTTGCTACTGCTTATAAAGAGGTCACCACGACCATCAGTCATTATGACTCACTTAATGAGAAAGGCTGCCTGCATTTAATTATCCATCCATTCATGCAGCACACAAGTACCCAACAAAATAAACATCAATAATGCTCTCTGTTTCCTCAGACATGTGATCTGCTCTCTGTTTCTTCAGAAATGACACCATGGTGTGAACCAACGCCAACAGATTGGTGCTTGGAATTGTCAGAAGTTCTGGGCGTTCCAAGTACAGTACTCAGTATTTACTCTTTAGTGCAAAAACACTAAAACCTCTTAGGGAACTTATCATAATACAGAAGGCCAGAGGCGCTCAAAGGCCTGTTTATTACTCTTACTGAGTATTTCCAATTGCCACCTTTTCTGTAGGTTGACTCATCATGGGTCTGCCTGCCAGGCTGAAGAGTTTCACTTCACACCATGTGCAGTCTGCAAGGAGAAGGTCTTCTCTAGCTTCTCTATTGATTCATCTCTACTGATAATTCAGCACCCTAAACGGGCAAGCCATTAAGACCCAAGACACACTTCCCCTTAAAGCGACTTGCAAACACTTTTTTTGCTATGCGCTCTCATTTAATAGTAACCTGTTCCATTTACTCTGTTATGAATCCCTTCTACACTGATTAGTACATCAATAAAGACTGTGACTGCATGGATAGTATTTTAGGGGATGATAAGGTCCTCCTGACCCTCCTGCTTGGGGAGAATTTAGATCTGATTGGCCAAAATAAAACAGGACCAGTTTTCAGGCATTTAAATAACAGACTGTATAAAGCAGCAAACTGGCTCTATTTAAAGGTTTCACTTTTAAATCTTGTTACTGTTCATTGGTGAGGATTTGCATACACTGTGGCTGTCAAGCTTCCTGATCAGCGATAGCTTTGAAACTGAGCTAAGCAGCATGGAGACAAAGCCAAAACTGGATTTATTCTCATTTCAACAACCATTTTAAACCTGTTCTCACTCAAAGAAATAAAAGTTATGATATTTTCATGGTTTCAGTTTACTGCACATTTTTAGCAATAGCCTTTGCCTGAAAAATAAAATTCCCTAAAGCAAGTACAGAAAGGAAATGTCCTGATTTTTATTGCTGTTAATTTCTGTGGGTTGTTTCTGGACTGGATTATCTTTCACTAACAATAAAGAGCACTGAATCAGGTGCCTAAATTTAGGGAATCATTACATGCATGATTTTGTATAGCATGGGCAGCCCTAAAGTCTGCTGGTTTTACAGCAAACTGTTTAGACAGGCGTTTCAGGTTGATTTACCTCTTCCTCTCCTCGCATCGCCAGAGTAACTGAGCATGCCCCTCACAACACCGATTATAAAAGATGACTTGATAGAAATACATCCAGCATCAATTCCGAGATAAAAAGCATAAGAGGTTACAAGTGAACAAGCGCACATGTTTAAAAAGTGCGTATTCAGCACTTCTTGCAGAAGTGGCAATTCGAATAAACAATATTCCTTTACCACACAGAACAAGGCTTTCTCCTTAGATTTAAGAGTTAAATAGAAGGTTTTTTCAGTAAATAGCAAGTTCTGAGGGGCACACACTTACTTGCAAATCCCAATGAAACAACACGATGCTGAAGCGCAGGCAGTTTCTTGTGATAAAACAGTTACTGTGAGAGAAATAGCATACAACTGCTCTTCTCTGCCCAAAATTTTACTTACATTTTCCCTGCTCTCTCTCAAAGAAGTGATGAAGACTTATCTTCAACTATAGGCTCATCCTCCTTCGGGGGTACTGCAGGAAGGGTGAGCATTTTGCTTTTCTTTGAAGTGCTAGCACACACTGGAGATGAAAGCAACTGCATTATTGTCTTTGATGTTTTTGATACCGAATTTCTCGTTTGATTTTTCTTTGTAGACATTCAGAAAGCAGATTTACTTCCTCAGTCAACCTTACCCTAAATCCTCGCTAGGTACTTATCCTCTTAAATATCTGAAAATGATATCACTATTTTAAAAAGTTTGAGTTTGGAGCACTCTAATAAATGCAGTAAATTCTAAGTTATGCCACAACTCCTGTATTTGTACCGAGTTCTTAAGCTCACTATGCTCTATAAAAAGAGAAGAAAAGGGAAACCTTATACTTTACATGAGACACCACAAAGACAGCATCCCAGCAGGACAACAGTCTCATTCCTAACCATTCTTTTTATACTGTAAGATATTTAGAAAAATGCAGTCATTGTGCATTACTAAAAGCCCCGAAGAGCTGTCCCTCCCAGCAATCATGATTTAAAAGCTAAATCCTTCAACACCTTATCCTTACAGCTCCAAGTGGATTATTCATGTGAGCAAGGACTAGATGAACATGGGGTTCTGGGCTACTTGAAAGGAAGAGAAGGAAACAAAGGGGAGATCTAGAGCAATAGGTAGCAGATGGGATCTGAAATCCTGGGAAAGAACAATTCACATTAATACCTTTTTCTTGCAAACATATCTGGTTAGCTTATTTATATAGCTAGCAGTCTAAATTTTACATTTTGGGGAGGTGGAGGAAGGGAAAAAGGGATTAAAAAAAAAAAAGAGGAGAAAGAGGTTAATCATTATGAATGCCAGAACACTTGGAATTTGGTCCCTGCGGATACAGTCCTTTTCCATCTATTTGGAAAGGTAATTGAATCTTAAAGCAGAGTAATTATTAGTTGTTTCAAATGGTATTTGAGTTTCCTCTTGCATACAAATATATTTAACAGACATGGTGATTTAGCACCTCCTACCTGAATTTAATATTGGCCAGACACATTCTTCCAAAAAGAAAAACACCCCAAAGCACAAGTCAAATCCACATGTAACTACACCTGCGTGACGAACGCCTGCCAAGGCAGTTGGCATCATTGCTGCTGCTCCCTGATCAGCTCCAAGCTGCACGGCCAGCAAGCCTACCAGGAGCAGCAGAACACCCACAACTCCAGTGTGCTTTATTTCATCTACTTTAATTCAGCGACACAGCAGAGAAATACAAGACTTAACGACCAGTAGGAGAAAGAACATATGCCAACATACGCCAGAACACACACGCAGAAACACAGCTGAATAAAATGTTTTGGACCCAATAGAATGCAATACAAAAATTCAAAATGATAAAGTAATAGAAAGGAGTAAATTAATTAGAAACAGAACAAAAAGGTGAAGCCAAATGCATTTAGTTTACTCAAAATTTTTAATTATTTTTTAGTATAGCACCAATTACCCTGCAGAGGTGAGGTAAGTACCTTAGCCATCCAGACCAACAAGTGCATTATTTGCACTTCCTCAGCTGATAAAAACCCCTTTCAATGGATCTGATTTTATTTCCTTTAAAACACCCAAACCAGAAGAACTTGATAAATCATCCAAACTTTTGGTTCTTTCTATACCAATTAAAACTGTTGGCTGGGTGCAGACCTAGAATAATGGTCTGGTTTTATAGCAGAGATCATCTTCCTAATTAAAATCTGTGTTCACAAAAAGAGGAATTTTACATTCTTTAAGCATTATTATATTCATGCCCAACTGTTTTGCTATGCAGCTTCTAGAGAGTTAAATTTCTGTAAAGTGCACAGGCCTAATACGATTTTTTTTTTTTTGTTAAAAAAAAAAGTGTAGCAAATAAGCAAGAAAATCACAAACTTCTCCCTATTCCTTTTTAATACCTTCCGTTCTGAGGGAATAACAGAATTCCTTATTTTCTGAAGCTTTCCTTTTGGTCCTTAGTGCACTCCGCCTAGCATCACCCACACGAGTCCCTGGACCTGCAGGTTTGTTGAAGCTCATTGCTCCTAGGGAGGCACCGATTCACGGAACGGCCTCTCTGCCCCTGTCCGGCCACCTGCCAGGCACTACTCAGTCAGTAAAACACAGCAGGATACTGAGCCCCTTGGACGCATCTCTCTCATTCCACATGCAGCAATGCTACCACTATCGCAAACTTCTAGTTAGCTTTTCTACGATGCCCCTTCCTGCAGAGGGGGAAGAGGCTGCCAGGGTCCCTGGGTGCTACCAAGCCCCATGGCAGCAGTGGGCCCCAGGGGCACAAAATTCCGGGTCTAGGAAGACCGGGCTCCATTTGTCTCCTCAAAATAGTTGCAGTCCATCATGTCACTGCTTTGGACTAAGCAGTGTCCATATCAGCGGGACCTGGAACACCGTATGGAATGATACTCCCATGTAAAGGGATAGGAACCAGTTCCCTTGAACAAGAGAGCTTGTGCTTTACATAAAACAGACAGATAGCAAAGCAAACGCACTGAATAGGTAATGACTAAATCATACTGGCCTCAAGGAAGACAGCATTAAATACTACTATTATATTAAGTGGAATTGGATAACAGTAATCACCTGACAGAACTATTTTTTTTTTCCTCCACCTGAGATCTTGCCAAGTCAGAAGCAGAAATGCTCACTAAGAACAAACTGCATTAATATATTACAACCACTCGGAAATGTAACATGAAATGTACCCTTTAAAGATAACCTCTACAACGGCGCATTTATTTTTAATCCATTAAAACAGGCTATTTCTTTGCAGCACTTGGTCATCTTACTGATATTTGCATCTACATTCTGCAAAAGCTTCCTTCAGAGCACATCTAAGTGCACCTAACTGCTTCAGCAGCTGCACACTGACACCAAGATCCTTTCTCATAAAAAAAAAAAAACCTCCATGTTTTCCTAATGAACAAACAACAGTCCTTTCCCCTGATCGCTGGGAACTGGCAGCAGAGGTATTCACAAACGAGCAGCCGGGCCACCAGGTCGTCCCATGGGCTGGGCGCTTCCTTCGCAGCTCCGCGTGCAGGAAGAACCCTGGATCTACCCGGCATCGGCTCCTCTCTGCTGCCGCGGCCTCTTCATCCGCCAACAGCCAGGCTACCTGAAACAGTTGAAAAGCGCTCACCTTCACTAAACCACATCTCTGTACTCAAAGAGATTAAGGAGAACTCACATAAAAAGCGCTCTGCCAACTGCAGGAGAGCGATAACGGGCGCCATGGGGGACGCTCCCTTCATCCTGCTCTGCCACCAAGACCCGTCCGCAGCTTGAGGTGCTGTGAGAGGAAGACTCCCTTCGAGGGGCAGTTAAGAGCCATTGGTTTTCTGGGAAACTGATTGCGTTGCTCGCAGACACCTGGAGAGGTAATAATGCCGACCCCGGAACACCTGGCAGGTGACTGAATGCTCAGAGTTAGTGGGTTCATTCTGTTTTTCCACAGGCCTTTTCTTGGCAAGAGGTTTTTATGAAGCTGACTTTTAATACCTTACAAAAATATCTTTATTTACTTTCTGCAATAAAAACTTATCTCAGGAAAATCTTAAAAAAGGTTTTTCTGATTATTATTGCTATAATATTTTCTGCATTTCTAAGCTCCTTATTTCTGCCTACATTGCAGCGTGAAAATACCAGGCAGAGCTTAATCTCAGCTCCGCGGAGGGGAAGCTACACAGAGTTGGAAGTAAATAAAATTCCTATCCATGTAAGAGGAGGGTTGGCCTGCTCATGTTTGTCATCCAAATGAAATTTTGCTTGGACGAAAAGACAGAAGGCAAAGAGAAAAACAGGAAAAGATAGGAAAATTCAACTCTATTAAAAAGAATCAGTTAAAATGCAGGGCTAGAAGCCAAAAGCCAAGAATCCTGCAGCACGGAAGCCCAGATCACCTCAAAACAGAGGACAGGGGGAGTCATGTCCATAGAAGCAGTAATAGGAAAAAAGCAAGCTATCTTCAAGGTAGAGAGCACCACTGGGGTATCAAAACCAAAACCACTAGCCCTCGGAAATGTCACTTCCAAGGGTCACCACAGGATCATTTTCCATTCCCTGCTCAGCCTGCACTGAACAACTCAGCATCAAAAACCATTAGCCTTGTTGCAGCTTCGTATCTTAAGAAAGGGTAATAAGACCTAAACAGGTTTCTTCACTGACACACAGCAAACCAAAGCAGAAAACTCAATAATGGCACCAAATCTACAGGCAGCTAAAGTCATGTAAAGAAAAGAAACAATATACTATGTTGTTCAAATGAAAAATCCAAAAACACACAAGAATACAGATACCACAGTATTAAAGAACAGCCAATGTATTGTATGGGAAAATCTTAAATTGAACTCTCACATGTATCTCCAAAAACTTTTCCACTTTGTTCCACAAAAAAGCCAAGTTTTCTTTTGTCCCCCAGGAGAGAAAATACGAGAACACAGAACCCATGATGACCTGCCAAGCAGTTTTGGATGAAGCATCCCAACAGCCATTTGGTATAAGTACCAAAACCCAGAGCAGAAAGAACTGCTGTGAGAATGAGAAGCATCAGCATTTATTTATGCAGGGTTTATGTGGGTTTTGTGCCCATGGTGCTACAGCGCAGCCAGACCAGGCACAGTTCTCACAGAAGTTCAGGACTGGAGCCCCCAAGCAGGACCTGCACTCAAAGCCAACAGACCCAGCTCCTGTGCGAGCATTTTAGCGGGTAAAGGCGTCTTGCTTGCTAGACCTGAGGTGGGGTAAATCTCTTTCTACCACACCACTGCTCGTGCTGGGTCATTTCTGCCTGAGCTCACTTTCTGCCAATACAGCATTTATCCCACTCTGCAGTTTGTTTTTCAGGACTCCCTTTTCAGGCAATTTGAAATGAAGGAAACTTTACTTTTGGCAGATGACCTTGTTTTCAAATGTCCAAAATAACAAGAAAAATAAAATTGCTTTGCGAGAACTTAAAGGGAGCCTTCCAACTGCAAAGCCTGGGATTGCAGATTAGAGAGGTATCTGGAGCAAATTTACACAATACTTCTGGGGTTAAAAGCTGCAGTTACTAAGCAGAGAGACCAGGAAGAAGGCCAAGTTTGGCTGATTTCCCCTAATGCATCACTTTGACCATCTGTGAGAGAGGTAATGTTCTCTTAAGAGAAAAAACAATTATCCAAATACGGGTTGTGGGATTGTCTTCATACGTATTTTGTTGTTCAATTAACTTGTCACTTATAGTCTTTCCAAAGCACAAAAAAAGAAAAAATGAAAAAGAAAGAAGAGAAAAACGCACCCAAAAAACAGATGAACCTACATGCTGTTGGCTCTGTTATGGTATGAAGTGTGTACATTTTTGTACACACACAAGCACAATAGCCAAAGCTCCTGTAACTCACTTCAGTTATATGTTGCAAACCTTTTTATTAATGAGTGTTTCAACATGTCTTTTCAGCTTTATAAATGGAACAGCTGCTACTTGCTTTACAAGGAGAGGAACACACACACACGTCCCTCTGTGGGTATGTGTGACTATGTCTCTACATATGGATGCTACCTACAGGGGCTATACAAACAGAACAAGAAGTAAATTCTATTAAAAAAATCAAAACCAAAAAAACAGTCCAAAACAACACCTGAGATATTTAAAAAAAAAAAAATACAGGTTGTCATCTCTGTGGAGTTAAATCTAACCTGGTATCTCCTGGAAAGTGTTGCAGGATTCAGGAGCTTACTGACCTTACCTAAAGTGCCCATTTTTGCATTATTATTAGTCTATCTAGATACGCAGATTTCATTTGCCTTCTACACCACCTCTGGGGTCATAAACCAGGGAATGGAGAAACTCATTACGCCCTGGCTATCTCATCCGGGTGGCCACAGACAAGTTGCGTCCCTGGAGCAGCCTGAATTTACAAGGGTTCCTTAATGGATCGCCAGCTGGCCTCTGCACCTATGGAGCTCAAAGCTGCTGAAATAGGCTATTAAGACTCCTTTCTCTAAAAATTCATTCAACCACAGGCACAAGCAAGATGTTAAAACTATTTTGAACAAGTCATACCCTCAGCTCAGATGTGAGGTTTTTGCTACATATGGTCTCACTGTCACAGCGCCTGCAGTTGCAGGACAGAAATTATCTTTTATTAAAAGAAAAATAACCCCCCAATCACTGTGTCTTGGAAAACCTCAGAACCACACAAGCTTCTCTGCCCCCACCCACCCACACATACTTTGTGCATCACCTTTTAGCCCCAAATACAGTGTTCTAGTTAGCTTATCTCGACACATTTACTAAGGAACAATTACTATACAATAACATTATAAAGAGCACAAAATAAAACCTACTTAATCAAATGTGTTTCTGCTATAATGCAAAATGTTACAAAGAGCCAGAACTATATCATTAGCCATATGCATCTGAGCATTACTTGCAATCTCTGGACAGCAGAGCATATGATTGCCCCACCTGAGGCTCAAGTATTATTACCCATTGACATACAGACATTAAAAGTAATTGCCAGGAACAATTGCTCTTCATTGATTACTTACAAATTCACTGCAGTCAGACACTCCTTGTTATTTCTACGTGGGAGAATACAGACTGAAAGACCAAAATTAAAAATCTCTGCTTTTCCCTATTCTTGTGTGGGGCTTATTTTGCTAAAGTACAATTCGAACACTGACAATTTCTGTAAGATATTTTTCATAAATTTTAGCCGTTCTTCCCTTATCTGCTATGCTATGAATCTTCACAAGTTATTTATTATTTAGGCATATAATATCATTGACCAGGCAGTGCACAACCACAGGGAATAATGTTAACTTAAACTAAATATATTTGTTTTGATATACACTCAAAATGAAAGGGAAAGACAGGCAGCTCCCATGATCATTTACAAACTTTTCCTTTTATTATCCATTATTTACACAATTCCCCAATTCCCATGAAATCAGAAAATCAGAGAGACATTAAGTACTAGTAGAACATTTGGGAATAACAAATAACTTAAAATTAGGGATGGGTCAATTAACACTGCTCCAGGGGAAAAAAAAAGAAAAAAGAAAAAAGAAAAAATCCCACTGCAACTTGAAATTATATTATGCAATTTCCTGGATTTCAAGTTTGTGCAAGTTAAGCAAAAAGAAATGAAAAACATTTTTTTTTCCCTACTCATATTTAAAAGATCCCCCTCTTCCTTTTTTGGGCGTACTTGAACTGCAGTCTCTTGAGACGCCTGCCTGACCCAAAGCAAAAACAACTGCCAAGACAGTGACACAGACGACCATGGATAAAAGGGATAGAACATAAAAAGAGTGACTCAAAACAACCATGAAATGGAAGCATTTTGGCTTTCCTGTCATAAAATTACTCTTATTCCAGTAGAGCACCTCAAGATATGGTGACAGAAAGGGTAGCAGGGCAGGAAGCTTACATGCATTTCTGCTCCCACCTCCCCAGCAGCCACGGCGCACACGGACACCGCAGCAGTGCCCAACACAGGAGAGACTTTATGAGCAATACGTGTTAGAAGCCAAGACTCGAGCAGAAACAAAATGAAACCGTTCAAGTGAAACTCCTGAGAAAAACATGACACTGAAGAATCAAGAGGGTTTTTTTCTGCCTTCCTTTTCTGCTTTACAATTCAGAATAGTCTGCAGATAGAAAGTTAAGATTCATTATACTTGTAAGCTTCCATGATATAAAATTAAAGAATCATCTTGTTTGTGACTTAAAATACATTGTCTCATAAGCTTTGCTCACATACACAAATGTACTTATTTCCTGTGTACGCTAGCTCTGATTTTGCCTACTATATCTGAATTTCTTTACCTTCCTAATTGGCTGCATTATATCTTCTGTATATCACAAGTGTAATGAGGCCCTCTAGGATTGCATAATACTCCACCTTCTGACAAGGCCTGGGTCATAAATTATACAACGGTTCGCTTGATCTTTTCACACCTGCAACCCGTTTCTTTTCCCTACTTGCATATTTTTACATGATAAATTTCAGCCATTACCAATGTTTTTTACTATGAACTTGTTCTAAAAATCTCTTGGCATGCATGACAAGAACACAGTTTGTAATATTTTCCTCTTCTGTTTATTCTACAAATCCACAAACTGTATGTTTCCCTCTGCACTGACACGAAGTGGACGTTTTTAACCACAGTGGGTGTTATTTTCCATGTGATCATGAATCATTAGAGTTTTGCCATACAAGACCTCCCTCTGACCTCATCTATAGGAAACAGAACAACTTTAAGCATGTTCTTCCCATTAAGAGCTTTCCCCCCACTGCCCCATTTGTAAGCCCCTTGTCAGAGCCCTCCTCTGTTCGGTTCAGTAATATTGCCAACCACCCACTGCTGTGTTGGATAATCATTTAGTTCTCTGGATGTTTACGATGCTACAAAGGAAGCTGAACAAATCAAACCAGCCTCTAACACTTCATAAATTTGATTTGAACCATGATAGGCAGAACAAGAACATCTTGAAGTCAAGATCACAGAGATAGAAAGTTTCTTAAAAATAAGAGCAACACGACCCTTTCAGTATTTCCTGGGATGTTCTATGCAGTACTCAGGTAGCTCATGCATGAAACATGCTAGAAGTATTAGTGCATTCCAGTCTGTCTACCAGTATTTTTCCATCTCTAGTATTTCAGTTTTGCTTTATCTTGTAAATGAAAGCAACTAGCCCACTTCTGACAGCTTCTGAGTCCAAGGCCTTAAGTTTCTGCCACTGCTGCAACATTTCCTGCCCTCCAGATCAGTACTCTCTGACCTCCCTTGTCTTCCCTTATTATCTTGCTCCACGATGCTGGGGAAATACATAATTCTGTAGTTTGTACAATTCTTATACAGTAACATTGCAAATCTCAGAACAGAACAAGGAGCTCAAGATTAAAGGAGGATCACCAAAAAAGAGCAGATAACAACAGGAAGACGCTTTTTGCAGAACCTTGGAATTCCAGGGACTGTCAACTACTAATAAATACTTAATTCTAGCTTATTAGCAAGGGAGAAAATGACAAGCAGTGTGTCCTACACACAGCTCTGCAGGCTTCCCCCAGTCTAAAAGGTGCAGAATCTCAGCATGTTGCAAGGACATCAACACACAACTACGCAAGGGGGAAGTCTCAGCTTGGCTACAACCAGTGCCCTGTTCTAAGATCACCTGTCACCCGCTCTCTGATCAGCCAGCTCCTTAACTCCCTGCACAGCTGGGTACAATGGTGGAATTGCCCTTGGTAATTTTGATAAGCTGTACTTGCACACAGACATTAACTGTTGAAAGACAAAAACAAAACAAAAAACCCCAAACCCACAAAGCTAAGCAGCCAGGAGGGCAGCTCCTTCATTTGTGAAACTGGACACCCATGTTCATTCCTCACCAACAGGTAAAGGGAAGGAGGAAAAAAAGGTCAAACAGTTGGTGATTCTGACATGAATGACTCTCTTTAGAACCTTGTACAATAATAATAAACTCAATACATCAAATCTTCTCAAGACATTGCATTTTGGTCATATGAAAACTTGGAGAAACCAACACGTAAGGACTGTACCATATGTTTCCCTTCCATGCATGCGGTGTGATGACAAGATGCAGTTTGTGTGGGTCCTGAGCTGCTAATTGCCTTTTTTTTTTTTGGCCTTTTATATATGATGAGAAAAGACAATTCAAAATGATTACCTGAATTTAGGAAGTGCTCTAAGTCTTAACTCTGTAGAAGAAAAAAAGAAAAAAGAAAAAAGACTGAGATAAAGAAATTTGCTCCCAAGTCCCAGTAATGAAATCTAACCAAACAAGAGTTTTAGAAGAACTCAATAACTAGCAGATGACTGCATTCCTTGAGGTTTTCTTTCTTTTTTCCCCCCTCTTCTTGCTCAAAGCTCTCCAAGACATGAAGTGAAAGACTCAGCAATGCTCCTGCTGCAGCGCTGAGCGGAGCTGAGCGGGTTCCCCCGACCCGGGCGGAGCTGACAGCCCTTGGGCTGCACCGCAACATCAGCCACAGCAGCACTAAAGCACTAAAGTGTGTGCTAATGAAAAAACACTACAGGAAAACCCAGGAGTGGTTTATTCATTCCTTCCAGTGACGTCTGCAGTAGATTTGCGTCGATGAGAGTCATTTCTATTCTAATATTTGAACTGAGATTAAGAAGCCCAATTTTAGGCGTCATTGACTTTCACAACCTATATTTGGAGACTTAAAAACATTTTCTGTTTGTTAAGAGTTTTAGTCTCATTTCCTATAAAAAGGTTTATTTAAGCTTTAAGACAACACTAAAAAAATAGGTAACAATTGTGTACATCTGCATTATATTTGAGCAGTTAGGCAGAGACTGAGACTGCTTGTTCACCACAAACTCACACACCAGAAGTTCAGGAATAGAAAGCAGTTGTGGGAGAAATAGCTGAGATAGGTTTATAGATAACCACACGGGCACACATATTGTTTTTATATAGACACCTAATGCAAACTTTGGCCCTCTGAACACCTCCATGAAGAGGCAGAAATGTCTGTTAAGGTGACTAAGTTATCACACAGTATAAATAATACTAGTGCATGCAATATACAGCTAGTAGTCCTTCTTGTTTAAAAATTAATACAAATCAATTATTACTAGAGGGCTTTAAGCAACTTGTTTATGAGAGTCAAAAAGAGACCTCACAGAAGCAAGTTCGACATCTCTGTAATAGCATGACAGCAGATAAGAACATGTGGACTGGATTACATTTTTTTGTTGTTATTTTAATTGTCACTTTAATGCAAATACTCCACAAATCAACCAGTGTAGTGAATTATCTGTGTGATAGTTTATTCAAACATTTGACATGTACATTAATTGGAAGTAATGAAGAAAATATTTTTGTTGTTTGTTGGATGCGACTAAATGGGCTGGAAATTCGAATGAATAAAACATCATTATTACATACACTGTACACCTGCTCGCAGCTCTATTGACAGCTTGATATTTTTATTAGGTGCATGCACAGCAATACAAGAACAAATGACCACTTTTATACTCACAGGATAAAAGTGAGCAGCAGAGCCCTGTGCATGGGGTCACTTAAACCACAGAGCTATGACAAGTGCTTAACTAGCCCCAAAATGCCTCCACTTAGTCATGACTTCTAATTTGATAAATTATTTACAGTTTAGTAGGTGCAAAGCTGATGCAAAATGCCTTTTCTGGCTGCTTGATTGACAGCATAATTACACCGTGTTTTTGTTTTTAGAACTGTTATGCAGAATCATAGTGCCATGAAAACAAAATAGGAATGTTATGAGCTTTTAACTTTGACAAGGTCATTCTGAAGCATTCCTAAGATACTGCAGGAAAAGCCATAGCTGTTATTAGGTGCATCCTATACGCACTGCTCTACCTCCAGCTGTACTTGAGTAAGACTAAATACCGCTTCCATATGCTTCTCAAGACTGAACTTCTCTATTGAAACAGACGCACAATCCAGACACTTGCACATTTTCATTAATATTGTAGGGAACTGCTTAGCAGCGCTAATGACAAGCTGCATTCCTCTGCAAAAGGCTCTGTGTTTCAGCTTGCTCATGCCTTCCAGAAATCTTTACAGATGGCTGCGATACACCAAAATTCAAACCAAATGAGACAGACCTATAGAATTTACCTTTTAAAAAACTTTTTATAGGCAATTTAAGAAGACTCATGATTATTAGTGACTTCAGTAAGTTATGAATAATCAAATCTTCTCTAATTAAGGGCAAATAGAGTCAAAAGGAAATGAGTGGAACTGCTTAATACTCTTCCAAATGTGGGGAAGAAAAAAAAAAAAAGTGTTTAAAATGCAAAAGACTGTGAAAATTCTAAGGCTTGGCCTGAAATTCAACTGAACACTCACATATGTCTTATTAAGATATTTAAGACATCCCTGTGAAAACAGAATATTCTAGTTTACAAAGACAAATCTCTCATCCCATCAGTTCTTAGTACTGAGGTAGCAAGATTTCCCGTCTGCCTTGATCTTCCTCTAACAGAAGGGAATGCACCCCCCTTGAGCCATGCTTTTCCACATATCAAAAACTATCCTAAGTAGCCTGGTTCCTACCAGCCAGCTTTCAAATAATACCCAAGGCCTTGTACCTGCCAATCCCAATAATTTTGGGAATAGGTTTTATTCCCTTTTACTTTGCTCATGGGAAACAACTATCACTGGTGTGAGAATCACCTCTTCTTTCCTTACCCCAAACTTTGTTTCATTTAATTTATATTAAATTACATTAGATTAAAACTTAGGGCATAAAGTACATTAATATTATAGGCTTTATTAATTCAGATGATAACTGCCATCAAGTAGTGTATATGCATGGAAGCCCAAAAACCCATCAATACGCAGCACCCCTGATAAAGCATATTCCCCTCAGCATCATAAATCAGCACAACCAATACAGCATTTGAGCAGGTCCTGATGGAAAGTAAACGGTTCTAGGGGAAAAGCATGGTGGTAATCATCATCTTCCTCATCACCACCACCTGCTACCCTGGAGAGAATGCCCAGAGAAGGATGCAAGACCCTTATTTCTCTTTCAGGCTAGTCAATTGAGAAGACTTTTTCCTTCTCTCTCTCT